>VHZZ01006773.1:58640-79721 GCA_009801015.1 Silene noctiflora | reverse complement strand
TTGCTCCATAGAAAAACTCGTTAAATGTGTAGAAACTGTTGACACAAAGAGGAAGGTCTGCAATAGTAACTCGTACGATCCTTGTACTGTACTCCCAACGATATTTTGCATGGATGGAATATTGCCATGTCTAGTCCCACTCTGTTCGATGATATGCTGAATTTCCTGATATTGYATGTGTCCCCTTCATTCAGTAATTCCAGGAACAGTTTGATCAATTTCTTCTTAATTGTTGCTTGAATAGTGTCTCCCTGAAAAAAAATAATCAATGTTAGTACAACATATATATACTTTTAATTGTGTTAAAAATCTTGGTACAAAAAAGGCTAGCATTTCATACTTTTTGGTCCACTAAGATAAGCTCCACTCCAGATAGTTCTGTTGGATCTGTTTYCGACTTTTTGCACCACATACGAATTACCCTAACCGTGATCTGCTCTGTTCTCTTCGTAGTAAGATTAATGCTGGAGATTGGAATGCTGTGAATGCTTGCCATGATTAATGTTTGTTTTTTTGTTTGTGTAGATTAAATTTCTGCACTGTTGTGGTTATATATAATTGCATGTCTTTTCTTAACTTCTCCTATCCACTTTGCCACTCCTCCACCCATCCACTATGTCAACTGCCGAACAACAGTTGAATATGGCTACTGAATGTTGTAAACTGCCGAACAACAGTTGAATATGGTTGCTGAATCTGTTTGTGTAATTAGAAGGTACATTCTGAAAAAATTCAAGCCCATTCGTATCTGAGCTGCATAGTTCTCGGCCCATTATTCCAATCTGAACTATTATGACGATAATTATCATGATTTGCCTACGTAAAAGACTTGTGGAAGCGAAAATTTTTCGGTAGCCTATCATTGCCACCTTCTATTAACGGAATGGCGACTGATAGTTTTGTTGCCGTTATTTTTGCTCCAAGTTCATTCTCGGTGATGAATGGCTATCTGTCCAGATCTGAGAGAATTTGAACACACATTTTTTTAAAAAAAAAAATTTAATTGAAGTTTTTTTTATTAAGATATATTTCATAAATAAATATAAATAAATAAATAAATATTTCTTAAATAAAAGCAAAGAAGTTGGAAGWAATTRATTGCATTTTTTAAATAAAAAAATGACTCGGTATATTTTTTGCATGGGAATAAATTTTTTATTATTTACGAATAATATTTTTATAAATTTTGTATAATATGGCACAAATGTATTGATATAGTATGTAAATTTTTGATTTTTGATTTTGTATGAATGATGAATTTGTCTTAATGTATTGTAACGGAAAAATGTATTGTAACGGAAAAATATATTTTTAAATGTTGTATATTATTATATTTCTTTTTTAATTTTGTCATATAAAACGTAATCAATTATTTACGTACAGAGGAACATTGTCGCTTATTAATTCCGTACTCAGTTGTCAATTAAATTCGTACACAGAACTGTGGGTCCCACGCTGTTTCATTTAAAAAAAAAAAAAAACATTGTTCATCGTGACGTGGACGCACAGAATTGCGTGAAATGATCTTGTATTTATATAGATAAGATTCTGAACTTTAGCTTCTTCAAACCGACTAACAGATCATTCGAATCATGTTTAGGACGACACTTTAGGTCGAATGAGTTATTTTCGGATTCGTATTTATCGAGTCATTTTGCACGCGGGCCAGTTTCAGTTGGGCTTGGGTCATTTTCGAGCGGGGTTACTAGAGTTTGTTTTATTAAATACAAATTACAAATAGTAATTTGAAAATATTATTTTTCCTCAAATCAGTCATTTTGGGTATATATAATTATTTTCAATTAATTCGTTTCAACTGGAATCATTTAGAAAAAGGTACATTTTCAATTGTATTTTCCGTACCAAATCAAATTTAAGACGTATATTCTCAATTTTACGGACAAGTAATCCAACCCCAACTCCCAAATACAAAAAAACAATCACAAGAATACCCTATCAAACCAACCCCCACTTCACGCAACAAACCTCCCACAACTTCCACATATGGACAACACTAAAACAGCATGATAAAGGGCATTTACGGTATCGCACCCTTCAAATATAACCGCCTTCTATTCTTCACTTAAACCCCAAGAAAAAAACCTTCCATTTTCTTCACACTTTCATCTCAATATATTCCTCTTACAAAATAATTTCCAAGTACTATTTTGAAGTAAACTTGTTTCTTTCTTGGATTATATCCTTCCATATTTTTGTCGCTTCGAAAAAGAACGGTAATATCTCAAACTATCCTATATCTCTCTTTCATTCTTTAAGTTTCTTGTTTAGTTGATGAAAATGATGTTTAAATAATAGTTCTTGAAATTTGTAAGAAGATTATGTTTTTTCTTAATGAATGTTTTTACAAATTTGAAAAGATGGGTAACACTTAAACTATTAGACACGTGGTACTTGCAAAGAATACAAAGATAAACAAATTACAAACAAAGAATAAAAAGGTAAACAAATTACAAAGAGGAAAGAGTAGTTTTAAATTTGATACATTATTATATACAGTAGTTTTAAATGAAAATTAGATGCATTGTTCATGAAAATGTTATAATGACTTATGATTGTCACTTTCTTGACATTTTTGCTGATTACAGTTCCTATTGTTTTAAATTTACATGATTGCAGGAGGGTAGTTATTAAAGTGGCCTAGGATCATGAGTCATTCACACATGAACAGAAATCACGGGTTCCAAATATCACTGATTAAGCAAACAGTGCAGTATACATTCTTCTTGGTTGTATTTCTATGGTTGCTTTACCAAATACATCACTCAATCTATGTGAGACGAGATTCTGACTGTGATTTCATAGAGAACAAGCTCACAAATAATGGTATTGATCAAGTTTTGGGTCGAAAAGGCGGTGTTAAAGTCGAAAAATCTCTTTATACTGAAGAGGTGGAGTTGTACGGAGTTGATCTTATTGGAGAGGCTTTGAGGTTGAATAATGACACTGATGGCGATGATGATCAGTCGGATAATAAACCTGATTATGACGGAAACGGTGTAGTTAAGCCACCCGATGATGTCGTAAATGAAATGAAGGAGACAAGGGATAATTCTTTGATGGTGAAGTCAGGGAATCGGAGTTCTGAAATTGGCGTAATTCTGAAAAAGGGTGCAAGTGTGGAGATGTTTAGGTTCAGCGATGAGAACGGAGTCCCGGAACATGAGTCTGGAGCGTCTAGGAGAAGTGATACCGAGGTTAAGACTGAGATTGTTCGTAAGGGAAGGGTTTCAAAAGCCGAAAATCAAACCGAGAAAATTGGAGCATATCAGAATGAAACCGAGGATGAGAGACCAAAAATGTTGGTTCTTCAGAAGGAAGTATAAGACATTCTTTTACGGTCAAAGAGGTAGATGAACAATGATAAGTTTTTAGATGAGATCATAGGAAATTAAACGGGCTTAATAAATGTAAATGCAATTAGTTATATACGAATGTATTCTTCTGTCGATTCGAGCATTGTTAGTAAATGTAGTGTTATACTTGCTTACTACTAAAAAAATGAACATAGGACATTGATAGTAAATGTAATGCTCTTATGCTCATCGAGGCTGGATCTAATTTAACCTAGTCCAGCAAGCACTCAACCCTGGGAAGAATTAGGCACTGAGTTTTGGAATTTTGAGATCAGTCTGTCTGTTGAAGAAAAAATAGCTAGCTTTCAGTGCATTACACCATGTTCTCGTTTGCTATTAATTTCGAGCACATAAAAAAGATTTGTCTTGTGCTCCCTTCGTTTTGACAGGGGTTTAGATGTGGGGTTTAGATGTTCAAATCAATGGTATTCTTCTGCAGGATCATCCGTGTCCTCAGCAGCATCATCTGGACTATTTGGTGATCCAGTAATGAGGCAGTGTTTCTAGTCTCTATTAGGAGGTACGGGCTCTCTTTCATAATACCATACGATTAAGTTTGATGCAGTTTGAGAACCTTCACTTAAAAGCTATCTACTTTAGGGATGACGAAATTATTTACAAGCCAAGTCTGACATTTTATGAACAATTAGTCTCATGTAATTTGACATGTTAATTGTTTGCTAGGCTAAACAGGCTAAGCTACCATCATGTCATATTCATATCTACTTGGATTGTCTTCAAGTTATCTTCTACTCCATATATATTGGGGACTGACTCGGGCTTGGGATCGTCTTTGAAGATGACAAATTTCTATTCAAGTATAATCTAGCTAAGGAAGCTTTAACATTGTAGCAGTAGCCTTATGTCCTTCACACTTGTTAATCTGTGTGACATTATTGTGAAGCTACCTTATGATGGTAATAATTTAAGGGAGGGCATCATCAATAAGGTTGATATACATAATACTTACACCTGCAACCAACAGGGCATCAGTAAAGCGGGATCCGAGGAGGCGTATATAAGATACTTGAAAACCGAGCTGTGTCGTATGGTATCATGGATGCCTGTGGTGGTTATTTGCAGAGAATTTACGCTATTGACAGTAATTCTTTTACATTCGCAATATTGAATAATGGTGGTTGCTAGATATCTTTTGGTTTCAATCAAGTATATTCTTCAAGGTCGAAAGCCAAGGAATTTCATAAACAGCTACTGGAACAAAATCAAATTTCACCAGGTAAGAGAAAAACTGTAGAACTAGAGGAAAACAAGCCTAAACTAACTCACGGGGAGCAAGCGAAAACAGCCAGCACAGGGCACAGATTCACTCGTTACCTCGTACTTAACAACACGGAAAACTATATTTTTCTAGTTTTCTTTTGCTCTTTAGTCCTCCCAAGCTCAACGAGCAAGGTCAAAATCGCTTCACACATTTCACAACAATCAGGCTCGGTAGGATTCTTCTTCCATGACGAGTATACCATCCAAGCATGATCGAGTTTCTTATCTGGCCTAACCATTACCGAGCCGGGGACCACTGCATCACAGCATGTCACTAGCCCATCGCTCTTTTCCCCATACCTTAGTTTAAGGTGCAGGGCACTGAGAGCCATGGCAGCTGAAACTGGGATTACTATTGGCACCTTTCGTGATACTTGGACACTATCTTCGGATGACTGGCCACTTAGTGTTGGGAGAGGAAACCAGGGAAGCTCTGCGTGGGCTATTTGCGTCAGTGTTGCGAGAACACCAGGAGCGATGCTTGCTTCAGAATGGAACGAGATAAGAGGGATCTCTTCGGGGAGTTTGTGGCTTAAGATGAACTCCTTCCGCTTTTCATATGTAAGGTCTTCTAGAGATCGAAAGTCACCCTAGATCAAAGAAATTTCATGAGAAATCACACTTTCCAAGATTATTCGCACAAAAAAATAAAACTAAAAGGTGATTTGACTGAAAGATTTGTTTGTTGCTTTGGTATAAACCTTGCCTCAGATAAACCTGCCTAAGCCATGCCAACTAAAACGGCAATGGTTTATTGTGATACTAGATTCAAGTGGAAAAGATAAATAGATAATTCACAAGAAGACGGACACTATTTTCCCAGTAGTTCAATTTCTGTAGTTGAACAGTGGAAGGGAAATTAATTAACATAATTCGATTCTATTAATCTTTGACAGTACTCTATTTGTCTAATCAAACAGTTTCCATATCCTTATGTAGTCAGACTCATCGAGTAGTTTACACAACCTTTTTAGATGCGAGTATTGATTCCCACCCACTTACATGTGGTCACATGAAACGGGGACTCAAAACAGATGAAAACAATCGAAAGATGAAACAGTATAAGCTATCAACATAGAAAAAATCATGGAACACGATGTTTCATCATGAAACAAGATAGGCATAAAATAGACACAATGAAGTTTATCTTGAAACTTTGACTGACCTTGATCATTTTGCAAATTATGAACTCCATAACTCTCCTAGTCTCCTTGTCAGCAACCTGGCCTTGGCGAACCATATCAGAGGCAATGGGAGTCCCACCATATGGACTTTGAACCAGGGCCAACCCTCCGACCTTCCCTCGTAAATCATTCCAATATTTTGACAACGCCGCAGCTGCATCAACTCCCCCTTTGCTATGTCCAAGAAGCATCACACGCTTGCCAGAACCCCAATAGAGCTCCTCAATGTAGTGCTTCAGTACCCAGGCATTGTGTTCTACAGAGGCCTTCACATAACATGAACAAATAAGGAACGCAAAATAACAAAAGTGAAATGCATGGAGAGAAATAATAAAAGAGCAAGATTTCAGAAGTTCAGAAAGTGTTGGATTCAACTTGCAAATTCGACAGGAGAATCCAAGATTTGTTACCTCGCTATGAATCTTGGCGATGTGGCAAGCCAGACCCATCTTTGAGAAGAATCTCTTTGTCGCCACAAAGTACAATGGACCATGGTTACTAAAGAGCCCTAGAATATGAAAAAATATCAAAGTGAGAATAAGAAACTGATTAAGCTTTGAATATCGTGAAATAAAAATATCGCTCCCTCAATACCTTTGTTGTCCATATACAAGAGGTCTTTGTGTTTTCACTATAAGCGGAAGCCTTTGGGTCACTTGGGTAATGTTATTGTTGATTCTAAAAGTTCGTCTAAAAGGACATCAAGACTACTAAAAAAACAGTCAGGTTAGAAATCTTACCTGGTATTAATAGGTATACAAATGAGTCAGGCAGTGTATGTTGTCCATCCCTGCAGAAATGAATGCACATTGACATGAATCAATAATCTCCATTTACAAGAATGATTGAACACATCGCAGTAAGGGGGGAACGAGAACATTGGGTATTTGGCCTGTATCCTGTACTTTTGGTACTGCTGTCGGTTTTACCTTGTTTTTAACCTCAACAATTTATCGAGAAAAACCTTTGTAAATGAAACAAAATGAACCGACGCACTAAATAAAACGGATCAATAATGAGGTGATATGTAGACCTGACCGCCTGAAGAAGTTCCAAGAACCTGGCAGTACCATTCTTAACAAGAGGCATCCCAGGAGTACGTAGCAACCATCCTATATCATCAGATGATCCACACAGAGACTTTCGCCATCGTAATATGGTACTGAAAAGGATAAACTTCTAAGCATTAGAGAATCAGGCAAACCGAAAGTCACTGTGCATTCTAATGTTGGTTATCTAACATAGTTTCAGAATTTAGTTCATTGGCTACCTAGAAACTTGTTCCTTCACATATGTGATGTACCCAACAAAGCACCTCAAGGTGGCCAATGCTAGATTTCGGATAACTCTTACACCACATAATGGGAGAGATAACCTGCAAGAAAGAACAAGTACATTACAAAGTGACTGAGCCACGAGAATAGACACGGTGGTATTCGCGACGCTGCATCTCATTGACTGAAATATCCCTATCTTAAAATCAAAAACCAATTCCAAATGAGGTCAATGAAATAAAGGAGACAGCAGCATTACCCTTTAAGTACAAGTGACGTTTCTTCATAATTTTGTCCAGCGTGCGTTTGTGAGCTTGTATTTGTCACATTTATAACTGATCTCTGTCTGGCATTGAAGGATATCTGAGGCATCACATCATCTTCAATAGACAAAGAGCATTCTTCAAAGCTTCTATAGTGTCCATTAAACATTCCAAAGTACAAATCTTGCACATTCAACATCCAAAACAAACATGTAAATAGGGAAACAATGCATAACAGTGTCACATTTCACGAGATGGCCTTCACAAAATTACTAAGTACAAGTGAGCGCGTCTGAAATGCCACCCAATGAATAGCTCACGTGTATTAGTTACCAGAGTACTCACCAAGTACATGAAGCATGGGACTACTAAAGTAGGATGCCAAATCCAAAATCCTAGTAAACATGTCCTCCATTGTAACTTGGTTTCGAGCCGTCCCGTGAAGATTCGGGTCTTTCAGGGGCGCGATGCAGGCCTACTAAAGCTAGATTAGCGGAAAAAAAAGCATCAACATCAGGACACATGAAATTTCAGCAGTCCTTTTGATCAAACACAAGTAATCAGACAAAACAATATGATAACATCAGCAAATTGGAATTAAAAATGCAGAACTGTTGATGATCATTTTTTATACTCCAATAACATAAAGCAATATAGGCTAGTGAGATGATCTACCCTTCTGGCCTTCTTGGTTCCTAATATTCACGGGTCTCTAATCAAAACTCATTTAACAAATTGTCCAGATTACTTCTGTGAGATTGAAATCAACTGTACATGATGATTTCAAACAAGTCCACTACATTAGTAAAGTTACATCTTCTTTCATAAGATTTGCAAACAACATCAAAAACAAATTGTAGAATCTGAAAGCAGAATCAAGTGCCCAAATCCGTACATCCGACCCCTGTACCCGGCAATTTGCTGGAGCCATTGAGGCACTGGGGTGCGATAATGTTGTTGTTGCGTGAATAATACATTGAGTTATTTAAGTACATCAGTTAGCCAGATATTGTACAAAACCAACTGAGATTAGTCTCTCCTCCGAAAGACTGAGATTAACAGCAATAACCACCAGCACTCAATAGTCAATACAAGTATAGTTTAACCCAGTCACTACTAGTTCGCTTTTTAGCAGTGTTTCGTCTCCCTAACTTCAAAACCTGATTCCGCCTCTGTTTAAACCGGGCGAGAAGGTCCATATGTAAATAACCTTAACCTTAAACACTAAACAACAATCAAATCCAACAAAATAACAGGAAAAAAGTACAGCAGAATAAGTACAGAATCAGAAGGCAGTAATACAAAAAGGCAAAGTACACAAACCTGTAAAACCTCAACAGCAGAAAATGACCTTCCCATCACTACCATGTTCACTGCTCTAACTAAATTACTACTATAAATAGCATTTTGCACATGACCCATGATTTTGTTGCACCCCATAAAGTAAATAACTAAACAATGTTATCTTTAGCTCTTAAACTTCAATGCTGAATATAGAAGAAAAGAAAAAAATGAATAGTGGACATGAAATGGGCATAAGGTAAAGTCAAGTTGAAGTTATTGTAGAGATAATAATATTATCCACTTCTCATCATCCTATGGCCCACCACATTTCCTCGTGACAACAATATTCACACCCCACAAAAATAGGAAAATCTTTTTATCATGAGTTTCATTAAGGATGAGGAGAATAAGATCGATGGCGTTAGGGGATGGTACGGAGTCTTGGTATCACCCTCTAATATTATCCTTTCATAAAGCTTTGGTCTTTCATCTTTGCTTATTATATGAATACCCAATAAAATTTAAAAGAAATGAACTTAAATTTGCATGTTAAAATAGCAAAATCTGGATCTGGGTACTGAAGAAAGGGACATCAATCTTTGTCAGACTGAAAAAAAAGAAAAAGAAAAGATTGCAGCTTTCATCAAAATTACGAAACAATAAAAAAATGATGTGCGCTAAATTTGAGGTAATTTTAGAACCCTTTGACCAAAATAGAAACAAACGGCATTTTTTACAGTAACTTCAAACACACGTTCAACTGTAAGATGCACAACTGCACAAGTTATCTTCTTTTTTTCTTAAGAGGTGGATGTTCTCAGTTCAGTACATGTGTTGTGCTTAATTTGATGATTAGTGTCAACTGTGATTTTGTCTTGCGTAAATTTTGGGTCAGTGTTACGTGTGCATTACAAGAAAAGGAAATTATCAGGACAACTTTGAAATCGATGGGTTTTTGTTCCGATATAAAAGAAACGACTGTTACAGGTTTTGAACTCTGGTCACGAATACCAACTCTTCAACGACTTTAACAGCTAAGCTACTTGGGTATCCGGCTGACATGATTGCTGAATAACGGAGACCAGAACAATGAAACGAATATGAAATCTTATGAGTTCAACATCTAAAACACAAGGCACTAAGTGAAGACTTCCTTGAATGTTGGTATGATGTTGATATATACCAAAATAAAACATGGGAGTTTCAGTATCGGATCCAAAATAATGAAAGAATTAAAACACTGAAAGAACTAAGAATCAAGAAGAGTGTCATAAAAACCTGTTATATACAAAATTTTCAGCTATAATTTGGCTGCAAGTTTTACTGTTTTCGGATCTGGAAAACTCTACTATGCCAAATAGAATGAAGGAGCATGTGGAAAAGGTCATACTTCACAGGCCTAGCATGCCACAGGAAATGACGTTGAACCTTTGTAACTGCAAGCTGCATTTCCATATACTTGGCTTCAGGTATTGATAGCAAAATGTTTTTCAAGTTCGGAATGTCTTTCTCAGCAACAATCACGGAGAATTCTTCCCAGTTTAAGATTTCGAATAAGGGAGGGACAAAATTGTCAGAAATAATCACGGGAACACATTCATAGAAGATGGCTTCCACGACTCTAGGACTATTGACTTCAAAACCTTTAGGGCATAAACAGTACTTGCTACTTTTCATGTGTTGCATATAGTTCATCTTTTTTGAAACACTTGCGGGTAACAAACCATATATTCTCATATCAGGGTCCTTGTCTTTCCAATATTTTAGCAAAGTTGGACGTAAATACCCATGACTGTTTCCTGCATAGAAGGCAAGGATGTTTCTCTTCGAGGGAGGTTTACCACCGAGGTCTCTGAGAGGATTTCTTGCGTAGCGGATGTAAGTTTCAGGTAGCGACACGTCCCTCCCAATCTTGAATCCTATAGTTACATCAGCATTGCAAAGGGCTTTGATACTATTTTCCATATGGTGCCGTGTTTCGTACAAAGCCTAGAAGAGCCCGAGATCAGAGGAAACAAAACATCAAAAACTAATAGATGAAGTTATAGTTAGTAGTTAAGTTTCTTCCATGAATTGTTAGTAACACTAGATGGTTGGTTACAAGCATTGCAGCATATACAGAGACAACTAACCATGTTTTGTTTTTATAATCTCTTATACAAGGAAATGGGTAGCTAAACTAACCAGTAAAGCCATTGAGATGTGTTCATGTGGTAATATGACATGTTTCAAAACACTTTGCATTATAATTACTTTTCTAGTTTTCTGGCTCTCCTAAAAGAGAAATCTTATATGCTTGTGTTTCACTCCTCCCTCACCATTATCTATTTACCTATTCCATTTTAGGATGTATCGGCTATTTGTTTACCTTTCTATTTTGATAATAATGTTCACGTGTAAAAAGCAAAAACAATATCTTGTCATCTAGTAGCAATAGCTACATCTTGTCCCTTCCTTCCTCCGTGATCTTTGTCCAAAAAGCATGACAAAACAAATGACAGGGACAGAGGGGGTATTTTCTTACATTGCCTATTTCCAAAAAGGATATCTTGTTAACTATTCTGGGCTGTTCCAAAGTCATAATAAACTTCAAATAAACCTTCCAATCTAAGGCAACTTGCATCTAATCGCTTCCATCTAGATCAAAACTGTTGCACCTAAAGAAAACAGATCTGAAGTCTGAATAACATTGAGTTATGTCCTGTAACATTCAAGTCTCTCTAAGGGCTACACAATATACATTATCGCTTGGCTTTCTTGTAATTGCACATTTAATCAATCTCTAAGACTAAATGAATGCCAAAATAGAAAAAAAAATAAATAAAAAATACAACCAACCAAAACAGGAACATACCCAATCATGGCAAGCAGCAACAAAATGATCTGCACCCCCAGTTCGGTTCCAGAAAGGATATTTTGCTGCAATGGTTTCTGTATAGCCTTTCACAAATTGCCTCAACTTTGTTCGATTATGAGAATTGGGCACGTAGAGGGTGTATTCCAACATCCTTGAGCTAAAAGGCATGTAGAAGAGATGAGCTTTTTCCGGATCTTTCACCACAAAATGCTTGTTTCCTTCCAACAGTTTCATAAACCATCCCTCGGAAGCATATAAACCTTTGAGTATAGGCTGATGAAATATCGGTTTCGTTCCATCTTTGTAGACATAGACTTTAAGTGTTTTCTCCATTAGTTCATAGCTCCTGCAATGCCATTCAACAGAAAAATTTATCGTGAGCGGAGTACAATATGTTGGCAGCCTTCTGACTCAACCAAACATATCCCTTTGTTCAACAGTCAATACTGTCTCCATCCCGTTGTTAATTGTACGGTATATTGTAAGAAATACAGGTCAAAATTGAACTTATTTGAAAACTACAATCGAATGTGATTGGTGACTATATAAATCATATATGAGATGGAGTAAGCACCAACACACTTCTCATAGTATAAGTTGTATAACAAAGCATCCATGTCAATTTTGTGAAGGAAACTGAGAATAATACACATAGCATTAACATTTTCTAAGGTTTTAAACGGTAGCACTCGAAGGCTGCAGTTTGTTCTTAGCAGCTCAGATAGTCTCTGCAAAGATTCTCTTCTCTCACATATCATTTAACTATAAACCCTACTCCATATATACTCATTAACAACTAACTCACAAAAATCACTACCTTATTTTAATTGTCAAGAACAGTTGCATGATTTTTTTATTATGAGCCCCCCTCATAGGGGAATTTATGATGAGGTATTCAAGCTAGTGCTGCACAAAATAATGCATAGGACTAGCTGTACTAAAAATAAATATTTTGTAACCTAATAGTCCCTCCTATCAAACTCACCTTATAAACTTTGAGACATTTCTGAAAACAGGAGCATACAAATCCTTGTCAGCAAGAGAAGCAGGAGCACTGATGATCTTAAATTTTGCATCAATAATTTCCTTGTCACAATCCCGGAGAGAGGACCATTGAGGTTTCTAGTACATGACATATAAGATTATATCAATAACTCGAGTCATTGGAAAAGAGAACCAATACTTTAGAATCGCACTAGCGTTATTTGGTGGTCATTTGGTTCTGCAGGAACTCCCTATTTTTGGGAAGTAATATTTCACATGATTTTTCACTTTATGGGAATTGACAAAACTGTTTGATTGAATATGGTTATATAGGTCTTAGAATTTCACAAGAATTACAACTTATCTAGGGGGTAGATAAGTAAGTTCCTCCATAAGTTTCCAAGCAAACAAATTATCGATATTACGATTACCACGACATGAAATTCCTGTGTTGTTTACGGGCACCAAAACAACAAGATTGACAAAGGACTTACCATCTTCGTAGAGGAGGCCACGCGCCGAGCTAATCTCCTGTTCATCTCATCTATAGGTATCACTGATATTGGAGGCATTCCAGGTCTTACTTTATTCCTTCCACGACGACGACTCACTTTTGGATCATCCTCTAATATAGCAAAATCCTTTACCGGGGCTTCCTTCACATTCTCAGGAAGTTCTAAATTTGCTCGATTCCAATTCTCAACATTTTCATCTTCTTTAAAATTAGAACCCCCATTCAACCCTAAACTGCTATTTTGTGAAATTTGATGTCCTAATTCTGCAATTTGCTCAATGCTACTGTCATTACCAGAGGCCAACAGAAAGCCATTTTCGGCTTTTTGATCCAAAACTTCAGGAGCTGGAGCTTTGCTGAACTCAATAGGTTCTTTCTGACCTTTTCCTTCTAGTGAAACAATCCCGTGTATTATTGTATCGCTTTTCTCTAATCCGTTATCACTCCTACTAAACATGCCACCACCAGTCTGATCACCTTCCTCCATTACTCCACCAACATGAGCAGCATCAACCTCACCTCCCCCTTCATCTCTCGACAAAACCCCGTGTTGGACACCAAACAGAACTTCATTGTCGGACAACAGCGACTTAATAGCATTTCCATAGGGCAACATACTAGATTGAAACATTAAATAGGTAACAGCAACCATACCCACAACAAAAATATACCATCTTCTTGTTTCAATTTGACATAGTTTTTGTAATTGGAAGGAATAATCCATTTCCACGAGAATATATAAATCACCCAAAACTAAATTAATGCTCATTCAGTCATCATGAATTAACTGAGGTGAACCAAATTCACTCTTTCAGCACAGGAAGCAGATGATTATCAACAGTTTATTCAGCAGTAGATTCATTTGGCCAATATCCAACTAACTGCAAATAAAAAGCCAACTAAGATAATGGTTGAATAGCATACTGTTTATAATAATTACAGTAAACCAATAACAATTATGGCCTTTGCTGGACACTCATGTCCAACTCTTTCGGGGTGGTTTGAAAGTCGACGGCTTCAACTTAGCTCGCTCACCCGAAAAAATGAAATAGGTCGGTCCTACCCTACCCGAGTAGATCAATCGAATGCTAAAATAATAAATTAATAATCAGTAAAGTTTCTTATTGCTTGAAACAAATTGAGCAACCATTACTGAAAGTATGAGCACACAAATCTGGAACATGGGAAGTCATTAAATACTTAAAATCAGACAAATATGAAATTCTTCAGCAAAAAAAAAAAAAAAAAAAAAATGAAAATTCCCAAATTAAGAGCAGATAGAAGCAGATGAGTAATTGCAAGTTTTTGCTTGATTTATACATAAAGTTAGAGTCTTTAGATTGTGGGTCAATGTTAAATGATGTAAAATGCAACATTAAATGCACTAATTGAAGAAAGCACTCACCTTTCAAGTTTGAATAGCAAGGAGAATACAATAAGCATGGAAATATGAGGCCAGTTCTCAAATGTTGATACTATGAGTGTATGATTTAACTGTAATTTTTCTATTATCCTGATTGATCATCCTAATTTCTAAACAAGTAGGCATGCTTTTGATTAGTCTACACTAACAAGCTTCTTTCCTCTTACCAATTTGTGTTTACAAAGTAAACAATTTTCAATTCTGACTGTTTTTTCTATTAGCATAACTAGTGTGATTTAGCCGTTTAGAACTACTTTCCTTGTTTTTGTAACACGTGCTCTGCTCTAATGACTATAATTTAAAAAATCGATTCTGTTAGAAGATACGAGTAAGTACAAAATCTGCTTCCTTTGTTCCGGTCATTTGTTCTCCTACTTTATTTTGGGTACAATTAGGTCCACTTGTTACTAAGTAATTGGCCCCTCCTATTTTTCCATCTTGACCTCCTTCAACTAGGAGTGTTAACGAGCCGAGCCGAGCTCGAGCTTGGCCTTGCTCCGCTTGTGCTCAAGAACAAAAACTCGAGCTCGAGCCGATCTCGATCTTACACGAGCTTGAAAAAAATGTGCTCATTATAAAACTTGCGAGCTTTAACGTGAGCTCGAGCCCAAATCAAGCCTATATAAAATTGTTTATTTTTTTTTATTTTTTTCTTTTGTTTTTATCAATAACAAGGCTTGAAGGTTATATGTAAAAATATTTGGCAAATCAGCGGGACATTTGATATGTGTGATACTAAAATATACTAATGATAAAATATTTTTATAAAATATGAGCAATATCGTTTGTAATCATACAAGTTCGAGCTGCTCGCGAGCTTTTCGAGTCAAGCCAGCCTTTGCTCGACTTGACTCATGAAGCTCTCGAGCCGAGCCCGATCCCGAGCCGAGCTTTGACCGAGTCAATCTAGAGTAGCTCGCGAGCTATCTCGTCTCATTAACACCCCTAATTTCAACTCTCCATTAATGGCGGAGCTACGCCTGGGCCAAGCGGGCCATGACTCGAGTGAGATTGTTAAGATCAGGTATTAAGTCTGTCACATATTATTCAATGAACTGGAGTTGGCACAATGGTTTATATAGTGTGTAACCATGGTTTACCTCGCAGAGGTTGCATGTCGATGCAGGCAACCACATTTTAATGTAATTTTTTTTCCAACAACTTTCTTAACTTAATTTTTTAGATAATATTTCATTTGTTATTAAATAAAGAGTAGAAAGAATTGTTGAGAGAAGGTAGAGATAATAAAAGAAAGACAAAACCATCTTCTTATTCCATTACGAGGGACACGCACACACATACACATATAATAAGGTAGAATTTACATGATATAATCATTCTAAAATATCCAAACATATGAACATCCATATAATATTACATAATAATATTTCTTAACACTCCTCCTTAGATATCAATTACCGAAAAACATGTCTCGCTAAAACCTTCCTAAAAAACCTCGTGGAAAAAACTGTAATACCCGGATTTTTTAAGACTTATAAAGGAACCTTGGGATGCATGAGGGAACCTTAGAGCGGACGAGAGACTACCTATGAGTGAGTTTATGGTTGTGCAGTGGACCAAGTGTAACCTTTACTAGACCTAGTGAGTGTGCAATGACAGAGTGAGAGGTGTAATGGACAGAGTAGGTGTCACTTGGCCGAGTACAGGAAGTACTCGAGCGAGTGAGTGACACTCGGTCGAGTGGACTCGACACTCGACCGAGTGCAGCGTGTCAGAGGGTGATATAACCTATGTTGGGATCCTTCTTCACCTAACCCTAAATCATTTCATTTCCTCTCTCTACACCTCCAAACCCTCTCCCTTCTCTCAAAAACTCTTCCTAGCCATCTTCCATGGTATGCGAGCTTGGATTTGAAGATGGTACATCCACCTTTTTCCCTAACTACCCTTAATGAGACGGTTTTATGAGACGAAATATTGTTTATCTCAAATTGCTTATGGAGTATGCTAAAAGGTAGGTTCTTCCTAGTCAGTTTTGGTAATAAAAATGTGTGTTTATATGTCCATTGTCATTAAATTTTATGGTAGAAGTAGTATTGCATCTCATTATGATATTGGGACTGTTGTGAGTTCATGGGGTTGTCGGTAATGCATTAAAGCATGGTATTGATATATGTCGACTTTTAAGGGTCAGAGTAATTGAGTAAATTGAGGTAATAACATATTTGGGAGTGTGTCACATGATGAGTCGTATATTAGCATGTGTGTTCCATATTGCATTCATTATGACAATTGTATATGTTGATGGGCTTGGTGGAGTTGTGGTGGAGAGACTGGGTTGTTGAGGAGACGTAAGACGGGTCGCCACTTGGAGCTTTCCACTCCAAGAGGGACGTGCACGTTTATTACTTGAGTACGGAGGGGCTCATGTGGTATCACGACGACTGGCAAGAGTATGGTTAGTGCCCGGGCTCGGTACCACAGATGTGTCCCGAGTACCTATTTTACAGACTACGGTTCGGCTGTTTGGTAAGCGGTGTTGCGGTGCTTTCACCGAGTTTTTGGTGCCGTGGGTGCGTCCCTGGTACCGGTGATGTGGTTGCGAAGTTGTGACTCGTGTACTCTATCGATGCATTTCATATCATGATCATGTTTACATGTGGTGTCTAGAGTATTTATATTATCGAAACTGATGTGTGTTGGTTGTGTATTTATTGTCACCTATTTTTCGGGGTAGTCTGTGTTGATCCATATGATATTTTCGATCATATGGGGAGCAGTCTGAGTACAAGTTTGGATTTGGTGTCTAACGGGAGTTGGAACGAGCCACGAGTTTTGGTGATCACCGAGTCGAGTGTAGTTTCATTAAAAAGGTTGTAGTAGTCATGACTTGTATTATTTATTGATTCATTTATTGTAACACTCTCATTTACCAAAGAGCCTTAAGTAAGACCTTTCCAAGCAAATAAGTGAGTTACCATCTCGGTTGTCCGAGGTAGTACATATCAAATAGACCATAAAGAAACATTTAAGAGTTGCTTATTAAACTGAATGATAATACGAGTACATCAAATCCAAAACTCCAAAATACAACTGTTGAAAGGTAAATAAAATGTCATCTAAACTCAGCGGAAGCTACACTAGTGAATCTCTCGTCCGGTGCTCATCCATCCCGCATACAAGCAATGCAAATCAACACCTGCTAGAACTCACTACTCACCATTTGCCGACAATATCAAATGGATCACCGCAGACAACAAAGAAAGTAGAAACATCACAAAACACCACACAAGGTCAGTAACATCCAACATACACACACACACACACACACACACACACACACATATATATATATGAGCAAGCAATTAACTAAACAATGCATAATTAACTCCAACCTCCATCTCAACAGGTAACCAATCCCTGCCAATACCAGACCCAACACTGGACATCAAAATTCCCGCTCATCGCAACGAGCGAACCCATATCCTTAATGTGTATATCCCCCTTGTGACGGGAGTCACAAGAGATGATACATGTGGGTGAAGCCATCTCCCGACATGGCTTCACAATGACAACCACAACCTCCATCACTATTAGCAATACAATAATAATAAACAAAACACTGGAAATCACACAATCATATAATCATACAACTGTACTCAACCATCACCCACCATTGTCATAAAGAGTTGTTAAAACTTGTAATTTATTCCAAGTAGTTAATGTAATACCCCAGATATTTTGGCATCCACACGAGAACCTTAGAATACGTGAGAGGGCCACCGGACATGATAAGGAACCACCCGAGAGTAAAGTATAGCCTTACACTAAACCAAGTAGGACTTAGACTAGACTTAGTGAGTCTGCAGTGGACCGAGTAAGTGTCACTCGGCCGAGTGAGCGGCACTCGACCGAGTGGACCACCGAGTGACACTTTGCAGTACCCGATAAAACCTAATTTCGCAACCTAAACCTAATTCATTTCTATCTTCTTCCCAATCTCTCTAAACTCTCTCCCTTCTCTTTAAAAGCCTCTCAAATACTACCTAATGGGATTCAAGCTTAGTTTAGGGGATTGCACACTTTGTGCATTATTCATTTCATCTATGTAAGTAAGATCTATTCTTTTCTATTGTTTTGGGGGTTTTTGTCATGGGTAATTAGTTAGTGATTAGTATGAGTAATATGGGTAATTAGTGGATAATAATAAGGGTTTTGTATTGTATAATAGTGTAGGATGTATTGTGTCAGTATTATGTGACTTGTATAGGACGAGACGGTTTCATGAGACGGAATTATGTCGGATTCGAGTAACTATTGGAGATTTGTTAAAAGGTAGGTTAATCCTACTCGGTTTCAATAAGTATGAAGGGTTGCATATGTTGTTGTTGTGTTGTTATTGCATTATAACATAATTGTTAGGAGTAAATGTGATTAGTCTCATATTAGTGTTGATATTTAATGATGGCATGATAATGAATGGTTAATGTTGGTTCATGATAACATTGGATTGCATTGTAACATGTTAATTGTGAAGTATGTCTTGAGTTATCTCTTGATAGTTGGTGTACACGACTACTTGGCATAATTGGCATCCGTTTCATATGAGAAAAGAAGCAAGTTTGAGGATTATTGCATAAATGAAAAGATGTGTTGGTATACATTGTATTACATATTGTGTTATATGTAATTGCGGAGAATGTTGGCGGAGTTGTGGCGGCGGTAATTGTTCTTTTGGAGATGTGAGGCGGTTGGGAGACCGTCTCACGCTCAGGTCGCCTCTTGGAGCTTCCCACTTCAAGAGGATGTTCACATTAATGGCTTGAGTTATGGAGGGACACGTGTGGTTGAGACAGTCGTTTGGTAGGGGATCCGAGTCGCTCTCGAGCTCGATACCACGGATGTGTCCCGAGTACCTTTTTACGGGCTGCGGTCCGGCTGTTTTGGAGGGCAGTGCTGCGGTGTCGTCACCGGGTTGTGGGTACCGTGGGTGTGTTCCTGGTATCGGTGTTGGATTTTGCGTGGAGTGATTGGAGGTCGTGTTGTATGCATTTCATTGTCGTGTTGTATAATCATATTTCATATGTCGCGTCTTACATGTTTATATTATTGAAACTGACCGTGTGTGGCTATGTGTAAATTGTCACCTATTTCTGGGGTGGCCTGTGTCGATTCATATGATATTTCCGATCATATGAGGAGCAGGTTGAGTACAAGTTGGTTTTGTGTCACGCGGGAGACTGGACGCGCTTTGGACTTGGAGTTGAGCTACATAGTTGGATGACGTAGATAGTAGTCGAGTTGTATATGTATAGTTCACCTTGTTGTTCATTTATCATGTATGTAATCACTAAAATTGTTATTTATATTAAATGTTTCTTATTCGTAATTACGATTTCACTGCCTCGGGAAACCGAGATGGTAACATCCTCCCATTACCTTGGTCGGGTAAGAAGGGGGTGTTACAAAATGGTATCAGAGCAACGATTTTGGAACCTGAACCAATGAACCAAAATGAATCTAGGAGTATCTAATAAAATGAACCCGACATGAGTACAATGGGAGATCGGATTTGGATGAGTAGGCGCCCTCATGTGAAAACTAGTTCCTATTGTCTCGGTTGGTCACTACGTGGGTGGTCTTGAGTATGGGTGAACAATGTTGGAAATGATATGTGGTTGTATATGTGTTGTGATGATTGATAGACCTTTTACTTGATATAACCTCCCACGTGAATGGTATGAGTATTTTGGCATGTGTAGTATGTATTAGAAATGTTGGCAGGTGCTAGTATGAGGGACATTAATCCCGCTTTTGACCTGTATGTAGTATGAATGCTTAGACCTACTAGAATTATCTTAAGCGTGAGTAGTAGTGACGTTTAGGCATGTAATCGCGAGTATGTGGATGACGTGCCAATGACGGTAAGTTAGTTGGCGTACGAAATAACCCGGGGAAGCCACCGATAGCCGGTGTAACGCTGAACCTTTTCTTTTAATGCATGGATACCACCATTCGAATTTAACCGAAATTCTCAAACCATAAGTGGACACTCGAAAGAGTGCGAGTCTCCATTAGACTGAGTGCAGTGCACTCGACCGAGTGGATCAGGTCACTCGACTTAGTGGACCAATTTTCCAGAATCTGAAAAGTTTCTGAAAGTTGGGCACTAGACCGAGTGGAACCGTCACTCGACCGAGTTGTAATACTCAGTATTTTTGGTATAGGGACACTTGATAGGTCGTCGCTAACCTATACAAAAATACTCTAAGTACAACAAATAAATATAGTATATAGGGGTCGAAATCCACAGAGAAACGGTAGTTTTATCAAGTTATGATTTTATCGGAATTGGGTTGTTTAAACTTTTGGGTGAGATGAAAGCAAATAAATAAATAAAAAAAAAGCAATTGTAAAAACGGTTTAACAAATACGATGGGAAAGGAATCTAGGGAATTCGGGTCGCTCATGCATAGTAAAATAAAACATATTAGATTAAAGATGCAAACAAAGATAAATGCCTAAGCCTAACGATACCCAGCTTTCACTTTTAGTATCGGCCTTAAATCGGGTCCTAACAAGCTTTCACTATGAGCTAGGTCGATCTACTACAATATGCTAGTTCTAATACGAGTCTGTGCCTCTCGACTTATAGATCACATAACAAGTTTAATCCTAAAAT
>VHZZ01006769.1:52223-73581 GCA_009801015.1 Silene noctiflora | reverse complement strand
TCGCTTTATGTTTTAGTTTTAATGACGCTTCGCATTTGGACTTAAAATGTTTTAAAAATCTCGTTTTTCCGTATTTTAGTTACTCTTTTATGTTAATTATTCGTGTCTTTAAATAGCGGGGTGTCACAACACGAATTAGAAATTGGCTATTTACTCTCTTAATCATGCAGACCATTACCTGGTTTAGTTTAATTAACATGCTATGTATTGCTCAGATGTACTGGGAGTTTTGGTATTTGTTGACAAGAGCCCACGCCAGGCAAATGTTGGGCCAAGCTGAACAGTCAGCGTAACTGAAATAGTGCTAATGGATCACAGGTAACGTCTACCCAAGCTACCGTATAATTCAATAGTGACCAGTTACCTCTAAACTTAAAAACTAACTATGCATATACTCCTAAAACCACACTAGCACCCAGCAATAATTGGCCATATCTGCATGGGGTGATCTGGCAGCTACTGCATCTGAAACTTTATGTTCCAAAAACGAGGAATTGTCGATTGCTGGATTGACTGCTCTGAAAGTGTCACAGCACAAAGGTCATAAACATACATTTCTACAAAGTATGCTAATTCGTATTTCATTAAAGAACCTAACAGCCTTATATGTCAACCATCTGCTCTTAGGTTTTTCAATGTCTACAACTACATCGAGCGAAATTATACAGGACCCAACCGGTGAAAAGGCTACTTCTATGACCAACTGGTAACACATTTTCCAGCTTAGATAAAGATTTCCTCTTTAGCAACCCTGTAAATAAGTGTTTAGGGAACTATTTATCAGATATGCTAATGTGCAACTACTTGGTAGGGCTTCCAACAACACACAGAAACTTATGGAAATGAAAAGCCGCCTAACACAAACAAAGATTCTGGCTGACCAGAAAACAATGATCACAATTTCAGCTCTGCGGGCTAAGACAGTAAGTTCGACGTCCTTTGATTACCTATTCAGAATTTTTTTCATAAATTCCATCCACATAAATAACGAATGGTCATAAACTGAGTTTTTTTTTCAAAAAGATTGCAGATGTTAACTGCTAAGTAATTACATTTTTTACAAAAAAATGTTTTTAACTAATTTTAGGACAAATTAATCATGCAACAAGTTTAGCAAGGTAAGTTAAAAAAGGAATCTACAAAGAAAAATGGACGTTAATTCTAAACGAACTTAGATGAAGGTGCATAAAGATATGATGTCTTATAATGATTTGTAAGGTAAACGACTGTTTAATGTGTATACACAGGTTAACGTCGCCCAAAAAATAGAAGTGAGGATATCGTTCCACCTACTGTTGTTATCAATAACTGATAGCCTACAATTACCGCGGCCTGAATATCAAGTACTAGATGCGGTAACAAACAAGGCAACCGTGATTCTCAGGACGATAACAGACTGTATTGAAGGACTGTATGAGGACAAAAACGTAGGAACAATTGAAGATGCGTTTGAAAATGCAGCTCAGATAGCTGTCCGAGCCATGATTAATCTTTATGGTGTCTACGTGAAGGATGTAACAGCAGCTACAAAGGAAAACACATAAAGGTACACAAACCTATGGCGCCTTAAACGCAAAGAACTAGAGCGTTCATTAAAAGGATTGTCGAAGATACAATTACCTGAAGAATTTGTTTCACATGAAATAGGCGAGCTAAACTATGTAAGAATTGATTTCATCTAAGCTTTGAAAGCCATAAGAAATAAAGTCGCAGTGCAATTTTCACCAATGGAAATTGTAGAACACGCACTGTCAAGCTTCACCGCATGGATGGCAATAACACATTAGAACCAAAAGAATGGACCAGCAGCTACCTTCAGTTACACTGCAACTAGACCCGCAAAAGCTGAACAAGAACTAGCATTAGAAGTTATCAACTATTTAGTTCTTACTTACAACATCCAAATCATAGATGCAAATTATACATCAGGCAACATCGACATAAATGACCTTCTATGTGACAACTTCAGGAAAAGGTGCATGGAGATGAAGGCAAGGATGGCTAACACTCAACCTAAGCCCTTTTAAACAATGGCTTCAAGCCTCAGGTTAGAAGCATTGTTGATGAAATTGGAAATATTTTGTAATGAACTTAGAAGGACGACAGTTATAGGTCATGTATAAAATGTTATCCATCTTATCCGTTTATGTATTTTGGATTCAAGGATAATGGCTTCGCGGTTTTAATTGCTATGGTTGTTTGATTGTTTGGTTGCTGTTATCTAAAATGATTAAGATTTTTGTAATGTTTTTGTTTTTAGAGCTCACTTTCGATTGCTTGATTGTTCTTGCATTTTTACAACACTATTATACTTCCTCGTTCCCAATCATTTGTTATTCTTTGTTAAATTTTAAATATAAACGTAAACAAATAATTGAGACATATGCATAATCCGAGGAAGTCATAAACATAAATGCTTTAGCAAGTAAGATCATTTGCAAACAATTTGTCCAGCCATGCTTTTATGTAAATCTATAAATGGTCCTCTGTCAGTTAATCACGCCAAATTTGCTTTGGATACCTGGATTGTTCTTACATTTTTACTGCTTGGTTGTACTACCTCCGTCCCAATAATGTGTTATTATTTGTTAAATTGTTAATCGAAAGGTAAACAAATAATTCAGGCGTTTGCATAATTCGAGAAAGTCATAAAATTGAATGCTTTAGCAAGTAAGATCATTTCAAATCAATTTGTCCAGCTATGCTTTAATGGAAATATGGAAATGGACCGTTGTCAGTTACTCAAACATACAATCAAAGAATTGCTCTGACCTTAGGCAGAACAGTGGAAACCACTGCCTGTAAATATCAAGTGTGTACTTAATGTTTATGGTGTTAGTTCAATCATAACTAATTACAACTGTTTTTTTCCGTTAGTTAATCCAAAAACGCAGAACCCTGGCGAAATATTTCTTTTTTGGATCAATTAATTAGTTAAATGCAGACAATTCAATAAAGATTTAAGACATTAAACATATACATTTCCAGCTAAAAAATTAATTACACCTGGTATACACTCCGTTGGCGCATATATATATTCGAGTCCAAAGCAACGTCGAAGCAACGTAACAGTATTATACAAAAGATAACACATGAGACGGGTATGGGTTAGGTTAATCAGTTTGTTCCTATGATGGTTTCACACAAGACTACTTGAATTGCAAAAGTCTGCTTACTATGAAGAGTTACGGTTGTACCCATACATTGCCTTGGTTGAAGTTAGCCAGATTTTAGCTTGTAAATCATCAAAGAACAAAAAAAACTCTCGGATCCACTTCATGAAGAAAGTGGTTGTTTTGATATATCGAAAGTGGCTGTTCTGACTCGATTCGTCTCAAAGATTGGATTATCAATTGGCTTTCTTTCTTTGAAAGGCAAGGGGATTCTATTTCTCGGATCATCTCTTTTCTTGCCTTAATTTGGTGCATTTGAAGAGTGCGGAATGAGATGGTTTTTACTGGTAAAGACTTCTCGGTTGTCCACTTCTATAATCTCCATTTTTYTACTGTTAATCTTGTGTTGGACGCAGTGTTAAGGAAACAAATCAACGGATTCCTCAATCAAAGGAAGAATAATTTAGCACATCTTTTATTATCTTGTTTGTTAGCAATATATTGTAAATTGGTTGCATATATTTCTTTAGTTTATTTCTTCCCTTCTTTGTAGCAATTCTAGCTTGATTCTAGGAACTAATTTCTTGTATATATTGCATCCTCTTGTACGTGTATCATTAATTCAACATCAATACAATTTACCTTAAAGTTATTCACATCTTATATGGTATCAATCGCCTCGATCCTAAGCAACGCTCTACTCGATCATGGCCAATCACGCTCTCATCCTCCCCAACACCGCCGAACCCGCTGCCCCCATTATCTTTGTCAATCTCTCCCAGTGCACCAAACTAACCACCTCGAACTACACCCAATGGGCCTTCCAAATTCAATCCTTCCTCTCGAACTATTCCACTTTCTTGATGGTACCCACCCTTGCCCTGCCCAGACTGTCACAGCCAACGACACCATCGTTCCCAATCCTGCCTACTCAACTTGGTTGCGGCAGGACCGTTTTCTCCTTGCTGCACTCGCTGGTACCCTCGATGGTTCCATTGCTCCCCTCGTCACTCAGTCCAAGACCGCACATGAGGCTTGGACCACTCTTAACTCCACCTTTGCCAATCGCTCTCGGGGACACATACTCCAAATCAAGGCACGCCTTTACTCCATCACCAAAAATCCGTCTGAAACCATCACTGACTACATGCACAAGATCAAAACATGTACCCTAGAGCTCGCCAACTTAGGTAAACCAATGGACCCTGAAGATGTCATTGCCAAAGTCCTTCGTGGCCTTGACTCTACCCGATATCGTGCCATCAAAGAAACGGTCGAAGCTCGTGATACTCTGATCTCCTTTGATACCTTGCACGAGAAACTTATCAATTTTGAACTCAAAAACCCCGAGATATCCTTCACCTCTCCTCTACCAACGACTGCCTTTGCTGCGCAATTCCGCCCAAATCAGCAGCAACGTTATTCCTCTCGCCCTTCCTCCTCTGCCATGCCCTCACCTGAAGCCTTTAACCCATCTAAGGATGTCTCCATCTGTCAGTATTGTGGCTACAAAGGCCACATGTTCCTCAACTACCGAAACTTCAAAAAGAACCATCCCTCCTTCACCCTCACACCTTATACGCAGAAGTCACTGTTTCCTCTAAGGAGGAGCCCAATGAAGTATGTTACTCGGACCCGTTGGTCATTCTGCGTAATGACATTAGGAATCATTTTCCGTTTTTTGTGGTAAAAAGAAGTTTAATTTGCAAGTCCTACCGTGCTAAAGTTGATACTAGTTGGAGTGAGTCCTTTCATGCAGCTTCTGGTTGGGTCGTCTATTCGCCTGATGGGGACTATGTGACTACGTGTGCCAGACCTTTTTTGGCTGAATCTGCCATTCAGGCTGAAGCTATTGGTCTCAGGGATGTCCTTTGGGCAATTGGTTGTAACATTCTTCACTTGGATGTCTCGTCCGATTGTCTACAACTTCTCTTTCAACTGGCCAATGTTGAGACTCCCCATCTATCATCAGGGGTGTTCCGACGGATATTGAGCTCTTGTTCACAAGTTTTCATTGTCTTTCTTTCAGTTTTGTACCAAGACGTCTTAATAAGGTTCCCCATAACCTTGCAAAAGCAAAAATGGGCTTGTAATGTTCTCTATTTACCCCTATCAAAAAAATAAAAAAAAAATGATATATCGAAACCCTGCAAAGTACTGTGAGAGCGGTTGTTGGTGGTGTCATTGAAGTCAGACTGGGCTTGAAAATGATTAGTAGCATATACAGAGTACATTATTTTCGTCCTTGACAAACTTACCAATCAATCGTAATTTTTCTGAATGACCCATTTGAGGCTTGTTAATTGTAACCAGGAATAGAAGAGTTGTACATGCGAACTGTGTCGATTTCTAACCTCTTGATTCATGAATTTGAGAAAGTAATAAGACGATTGAATGTTGGTTGATCATGTGTTTCCTTATAATTCTATGGTTCAAGTATCGGTTTTGTATGACACCTTCTAGAGTCATACTCAAAACCGTGATCAGATCAGATCAACTCACTAAAAAAATGGATTCAATATATTTCTTTGAACTTTCCGAGTCTGAAAAATCGCAAGTACAAACTCAAGAGTACTCCACATATTAATATAAAAGCATTTGTGTTTTTTGTTGTCGACTTTTTGTCTAAGGTGTGGTGTCGTCCTCAGGATGATAACAAAGCTCTTGTACATTCTCAACATGCGTCCAGAGTGCAGATTTAGAGGATCGAAATGTTGGTTAATCTTTAGCCATAATACAGTCGATTGCTTGCTTGCAAATTCCGGTCATGGTAGCCTCGGGTCCATACACCTACAATACAAGCACAACAGCAACAACAGCAAAACAATCAGAGTCATGATTCCAAAATGATTTGGGGTCGGCTGACAGTACAAGCATTTGTTACATAATGCAAATTGCCTAAACTATATAAAGATGAAGAAATTCAGTAACAGTATACTAATTCAGTAAGTATGAGAAGTTGAGGCCTCCCTTGAAAACAAAATACAGTAGCAATCCAATGACAGCGACACTACCCCGATGAATATGATAACCATGACAGCGAAATGCGACCAAGTTATTAAGGTTTTGAAGCTTAACATGACCACATTTTGAGGTGGCATCAGCCGCATATTCATCGCAAAAGCCAATATGTGGTCGTGATGACAAGTGGCTTCAATATCAATACCAAGTCTTAAATTGATAATTAATGGAAGTGACTCAAAGGTTCAAGCCTAACGGGGTAAAGGGAGCTCGACTGTAAGCATTCTAACACTCTTATACACAAAATCGCTTCTCATATTATGTTACCTCGACTCTTCACTTTTGGGAAAACCGCTTCCATGATCAAATGTCAACAACAATTTAATCCCATGGGTACGATAGATAGCTGATTTTTAAGTCTTATTTCTCCAAAATCTCTCTAATTCACTTTCAGACCTTCAAATGTTTCAAATTTATAACTATTATTTTGTTTTCAAAACAAGCCCTTGAAGGGCATGAATTTGAGTCTCAGTAATGTTGGTTCTAACTAGCAAGTAGTCAGCACACTGAATGCATAGAATCATACTGAATGCTATATTTTGGATATATACGTGTCTCCAATGCATGAATCTGAGTCTCAGTAATGTTTGTTCTAACTAGCAAGTAGTCAGCACACTGCAAGATTTTTAATGTAGTCATACTTGGGTAGCCTGACCGCTCAATAATCCTTAATTGGCCAAATTTCAGTTAATGGCTCCAAGTTTTGGTTAAGTTGAAGTGTTGAATACACATATAATTATACTTATGAGCAGAATACATATTAATTCACTGGCAGCACCACAGGAACGCAGATCTTTCACCGTCACTAAATAAACTTTTTTTTTTTTTTCAGTCAAAAAATGGAAGCAATAAACTTAGAAATCAGGTGGTATTCATATCTTAGACAACTGAAAACCCGAACTATAGTATATTAGGATAAAGTTCATGTCATACCTCAAGAGGGATCCCAAGCTCCTCTCCAAGTGCACGCATCTTTGCAAGACCTGTTTGATAGTTTGGACCTCCTCTTCGAACAAAGATATGCATTCTTGCAGCTTTCAGTTTAGTTTCCTACCCAATGAGAGTCGTGGAAAAGTGAAGACAGCAATTTGTTAGGGAAGTAAGAATACATGAGAGTAAAAGTAAATTGAAAACCAATGAGCTTTAATATCACCGCACTGCATACTGGTAAGTTATCAAGGACCTGCCAATCGAAGCTATCCTTGACAGTTGACCCCCCAAAAAAGTGTTCATGTCAAAACTAGGATTACCTTTTCACGAAGGGCTCTGATGATCCCACTAAATGTGGCAGCAACATCAGTGAAGTTGGCAATCCCGCCTCCTATCAACAGGGCTCTTTTACGACCATCAGGGTTTGCAGTGGCACACTGCAAGATAGAGGGACCATGACTGAGATTTATGCAGCAATACATAGTAGTTTGACGACAGCCACAATTTTTCACTGTTTTAATAACCATAAATAGAGACAGGGTGATTGAGGCGCTTACATCTATGACCACCCTAGCATATTGTAAGACCTCTTCTTCATTAGGGGCACCACTGTACTCAGCATAATTCCCAAGCTCTGATGCATAACCCAAATCTCCAACCTATAATATACAAGGTTTCATAAATTTTCAAGACTCAAAAGGTCGCAATTTAAAGAAGACCTAACAGGAATAGTTACGTGAAACAACAAGCATAGAAGTTTATAGACTTTATACCGAGCTTTGACAGATAACCCAGTCCCCGGCTTAAAAATACGAGGTTTCACACCTTTTTAAGATTTGAAGGTCTAATTTTATAAGATCAACAACCAATGGTATAAGCCGTATAACCAAGGGGTTTTCTACATGTTTTCTACTGTCCCTATTTAACTTGGGTAATGTAACGTGACTAATTTGACATTGCATCGAAATATAAAGTTCGAAGTTGATATTGTTTGACCGTTAAACTCAAATAGGGACAATATAAATGGAATGGAGGTAACGAGGTACTATAAGAGTAAAGTAGATCAAATGAGTGACATGACATGCGACAACAGGTCAATTCATTTTGGACCCCTTGATAAGATTACAGGGCATGGGCATATTGAGATGACAGAGCATATAGAATAGTAAAGCAGTGATTCACAGATACCACAACAGGTCAATTTAGAATGCGACTTACAGTGTCAGCATATATAACACTTGCGCCACCTCCAGCAACCATGGTCCAAATACGTCCTTTTGGGTTTAGAATGGTAAATTTCAAGGATGCACTTGTCTGCAAGGTAAAAGAAGGAATTTAGATATGATATTGCATGCACCGCAAGGAGCCAAAGAACAAATCATATATTGAGCAAAAATCATAGCCTCAGAACAACTTAATAGCTTATAGAAGGCTTCACAGTTGTTTTCTGCTAAATATGCAAGTAAATAAAGTAAATAGGTTCAAGTAAAACTCAAACCTTTAATATTCAAAAATAAACTAGAAGTACTCTATAACAAAGCAATTTTTCCATGATATGACAATTGAATAGTTAGCACATGCGTGATAAAAATTCTTCAAACATACGTCATTATAGGGCACTAATCTCCTAAAAAAAATCCATCATGATCCATTCAAACTAAGGGCTTTTGCAGGACTTAATACCGAAATGGGGCACTTCCAAGTTGCAAACTGTATCCTTTTTCCTTATCCGCATGAAACATGAGCTTTTTTAACAATCAAAATGCTGTGAAGGTATATAGAAAAAAAAAAATTAAAATGGTTAAGGGAAGGGTTACTCCATGATATTTCAGAGATTCGGAGGCTAATAGCATTGGTTTAGAGTTCATGCAGATGTTTGCAATTTTAAGAACTTGAGTAACAAGGTTAGAAAGCAAATTAGAAGTAATATCATTTTCTTTGTTAAACCAGTGCCTCTTTCGCCCTAATATCTGATATGATGACTCATTAGTAACTTGAACCCAACATTTAGATCTAACTTAAGATCATGCTTTATCCGTTTCTTCCCTTTCTTAAGTAACCGTCTAAAGGTCACAACCTAGGTTACATGGTTCGTAGTTCGATTCGATTCGAATTCGAGTTCGTAGTTCGCTTTGTCTAGTGAATCCGGTTCCAATGTAAATAAATAATCTGATATTCAAGTCTTTCTGAAGATATTAAATATATATTCAAAGAATAGTTGAAGTTGTATACTAATCTTTTTAGAAAGGGAAAAGTCAATAAAGTAACGTCTGACCCATTTATCCCTTTATTTTTTGAATAAACAAATATACTCCCTCCGATCCACACCAATGGTAACAGTTACCTAAAACGGACGATCCACACAAATGGTAACATACCTTATTTGGCATGAAAAATGACAAAATTACCCTTACACCCACTACCTATTTACATATTTGCCATCCACTCACCCACTCACCAACTACCCAATTACACAATTCATTTCATGTGGCCCCAATCAAAGTTTCCTAACATTACCCCTCACTTTTCCACATTTTCTTAAATAACTCAATTTTCCGTAATTTTCCGTATGTTACCATTTGTCTGGATCGGAGGGAGTAGCATTTATTACTTCATACAACCTACCCATCTACTAATTTACAGTCTACCTACCCATTCACTTCTATTATTTTTAATTAAAAACTTACCCACTCACCTGCTTATTTACAGCCACCCATATCGCCTCCCCTTCCTCTTTCATCTCCTCCCCTCATTCCTTCAGCCACCAACCCTACCATAGCACTCTCCCCTTCTTTTTCGTCTCCCCCTTCTCCGGCGAGTCAAGTTATGGAGTCAGCTCTCCCCGACGACACGGTTCGTGTATATGGTCGGCCTGAATCGCGAACTCCGGCGACCTAGGCCGCGAACGAACACCGTTTCACGGTTCAGGAATCGCGGGTCCGAATTCCGAACCAGGTATCATAGGTCACAACCTATCAAGTAGAAATATAGGGACAAATAAAACCAAACAAACATTGTAGGACACCAGTCAAAACCCCCACTAAGCAACTTGATCACCAGGCTAAAACCCTATTATAATTTGAAGGCCATCAGCCATGATTTATAGCAAAATTTATGTTGCGGTCTCTTCCCATATACGAGTATGTGTGAGGGAAATTGTTCCACATTGGTAGAAAACTAGTGAAGGGACTAGCTTATAACTAAGTAGGCTACTACTACTATCACCAATTGGTTTTAGGATGTAACCTCGCTTGTGGGCCAGTCTCATACACCTATTTCTATAAGCCCGCTGCGGAGGACTCAACAATTTAATTTCATAACATTGAGAATATGGCAAGGCAATACCAATTCAAACAATTACACTGGTATATTTTGATTAAGAATCTATGATCTGACACCATGGTACATGATTGATAGTGAGACAAATGAGAAAATGCAACAGTTTAAGCAAGTACGCAGCCGAAAATACTGAAGGTACCTTTTCATCCAAAGCATGAATAAATCCTTCTGTGGGACTCAAAACTCGACCGAAAGGTAATGGGAATTCTATGTTTCCCCACCTGTGAGATAAAAGACAAAAGAAAACAGGTGAAAATATGTTCCAACTATGAATCTAGAAAATGCATTGACCGAAAAGTTTACTTGTTGAAATTCTTGAAAGCAGCTGTATCATCAAGTTCACCCCTCATGTCCAATGGATATGGCTCCCCATTCACCAAGGTAAACGGATTCATCTCCAGAAAACTGAAGTCCAAGTCTAAAACATAGAAAATGCCACATGAAGTATAAAGTGTATTAAAGCCCAGCAAATGATTTAACTGAAAGAAATCATCAATCTTACTTGATATCGCAATAAATAATTTGAAACTTTATATCTTTTAACAAAGCTTACCCAGAAAAACTGCAAAGACACCCTTGATGAAATCACCAATTTTGTCCCGTATCTGTGAGAGTATGTAAAATATTAAGTTACATGAATAGTAAAGAGATAATTTATCAGTGAGCAAGAGAGTTGAGAAACATTAAAAGAAATATGCGGGCCGGTATTCATGCAAATCAGAAGGCTGTCTAGCTAAACCAATCAAAACAAAAGTAAGTTGGTGAAACTACCAACTTGTCATTCACACTACTATCCTCAGTACTGCAAAATTTTACCTACCCTTTTCTAACTTGGTGTACAAACTTCTTTCTCACAAAGTAAAGTCTTTTGTGCATAACGCTTAACATGGGTAGGAAGTACCTCTAAGGGAAGTGTGGCAATCAATGGAGCACAAGCCTCGTTGGTCAACGATTTCTCTGATGGTAGAAATATAGTCTTCACCTGTACAATTTGAAGGGAAAATTTTTCAGATAACTTCCACTGAAGGGTGATTGACTTAATAAGCAACACAAATTTACTCTTTTCCGGGCATACCTTGTCCCAGTTCTCCTCGATCTCAATACCACCACATTCTGAGAAGCTTATAGTGCAACCAAGCCTTTCAGATACAACCGAGAGATAAAACTCCTGCTCGTGTGGTACAAATGGTTCAACGATAAATGTTGTAACCGGTGCCTTGCAACCTCCAATCTCAACCTGAAAGGAATAAAAAAAACATGACTTTTAAAAACATACTTGCACTTCAACAATAAAGGCATTAACCTAGTGCCTTAAAGGCTGATGCAATTGTAGGATAGGGGAGGATTGAAATACTTAACCTTATCCCTGTATAAGAAACACAAATAGGCGTTCTTGATCACAAAATTGTGTCGAAGATAGCATTAAAAGACAGGTACTTCAGAATAAAAAGAAGTGCAAATTCTAAAACATCAAAATCTAAAGAACTTGCAATGAACTACCGACCTCCTTTCCTACTCGCTCTTTCACAAAGTCAGCAACTTGAGCTAGATCCAAATTCAAGGCCACAAGGCCACTCTTCCCACGCTTGCCAAACAGCATATCCGGTTTTACAACCAATCTTGAGGAGGATAGCCACGTCTCTTCATTCACCAATTGAGTGAAGTCTGTTGATTCTGTTACCTGGATTATCATACACAACATGCATATATTAAAAATTAAAAGCATTTGTTTCCTCAAAAAAGAAAAAGCATTTACCGAGATTAAAATCTCGTCAAGTTCAACAAAGACAATGTTTCATTTGCTCACATTTATTCCAAAACCAAGGCTAGCCAAACAATTAGAAACCGCCAAGTCAAATTAGACTAATACTTGTACAGATTTTCTAATTTTTCACTTGCACTGCAATGCTGCTCATGAGATTCCTACCAACAGCGCGTTGGGATTTGATTGAGGGCCCAAGGAACATTCTTGTATAAGATCAAATGTAATGCCGTTGGCTTAAAGCATTAACCATTTCAAGCATATAGCAAAAACATTACTACCCCTTTCTCTCTCTATGATACACCGACCTATATTAGAAGCTAATAAGAGTCTCTATGATTTGCACCGTCCCCCTCCCCCCCCCCCTACTATGGCAGGATGGGAATCGATGAGATTGGCGGTTGGGAAGAGCCGTACAAATCTCTCACAACTATTCAATTAAAGTTACTCCGAATGAAGGTTAATGGAGATCCACTCGCTCAAATATTTGCCAGAAAAAGCTCAAATGGACTGCAAGGAATTCAACATTATCATGTCTGATTTGTGATTCTATATAAAATAAAAGATTGCGAGACCAAGATTTACAAAAACTTCACTAAAAAAGATCATAACGCAAAGAAACTAACAACTAAGCATCATTTCTACAGCTCATTTGGACAATTCGAATACGAGACCCGAAAAATGTTTCCATTATAGAGATTTGCATTCAACTAATCACGCATTCATTGATCATATACAACTTAATGTGATCTCATTAATCCAAATCATCCCACAATCAAAGTAACAGTCTTGCATCAAAATCAAGCAAAAACCCAGATCATATCAAGCACCCATGAACAAAAATCTAAGCAACCCATTAATCCAAACATAGTAATAACAAAAGGGCATCAAAATATTTGATCAAACAAGCAGAATTATGAACTTGAAATAACAAAATGACTAGAATTTTAAAGAAAGGAATATACTTGAGCAGAACAAATAGGAAGATCAATGTTGGCAATACGTTTAAGGTGTTGCTTAAGAATCCTCTTTGAATCATACTCTCTGATCTTCTTCCTTGCCATTTTTGCAAATCAAATTCTAAATTACAATTCACAGAAAAAAAAATTACAAAATTTGATTTACTTTTGGTGTCCAAGAAGAGGAAAGTTGGATACTATTTGTTGTAAAAGGGTAGTTGGGTGATGGCTAAAGGGTAAAAAATTGGTGGGGAAATCAGAAATGTATGAAATAGGTGTGGGGCAATTCTTGACGGACGTATCCGTTATAAATGAGAAGACGGGGTACCACTTTGTCTCACAAAAGACTCATGAGAGGGGAGAGGAAAGCAAGTGGAGGGGTGCCCCACCTTTTGCTTTATTCGTTTTGTGAGTGACATTAGCCGTCACAAATACCGACCCGTCACAAGGGAGACGCTTTGATATGTGTGAGTTAGTTGGGTGGGATCAAGTTTGTTGTTGCCTGTTGGTAGATATAACAAATGGTTTAGACTTAAGTAGATCTAATGAATTAGAGTAGTTTTCAAGTAGTACTATTTTCAACTTGGTTGGATTTGGTTTGAAATTGGAATGGTAGATCTATAATAATGTTCTTTCACCTAATCATCAATCCTGATTGCTCACAAAGTTTAATTGTTTTTTTGAAAGGTTCAAAGTTTAATTGTTTAACACATAGTTGGGTATAAACTTTGTGATTTGTTAGTAAGGGTGTGCAAAATTCAGTCCGGACCGGAATCTACTAGACCGGAACTTGAAATAAAAATTCCGGTCCGGTCTCCGGTCCAACATTTTTAAAGATTCCGATTTTCGGTCCGGTCACCGGAAATAATCCGGAGGAATTTGGAAAAGTAGGCATGCAATGAAAAATTTTGGTCGGGTCCGGTCCCTGGATTTTGTCGATTCCAGCTCCAGTTTGGTTTTGGACCAATGCCCAACCCTATTTGTTAGTGCTTAATGTAGTCATGGTATTAAAGTCATTATATTATATTAGCGGTATATGGCCTAATTTTAAGAATAAGAAGGTTGGACCAACTGACCAAGTATATATTTGAAATTTTCCAGGCCCAGAAGATCAAACGGTAGTCGGAAAAGATGAGCGCACGTGAGAGGGAAAAAGTGGATGATCGGAGGCTATTTAACCGCCGTCCAATAATGATGTCGATTAGAAGCACTCATATAAATAGGGAGAGGAGACGACTGTCATTACGATAAAAACAACAACACAACCAAAACAACTACAACAGTTCAACTACTGAGTATATTTTAGAACTTAGATCATACTTCGTAGTATTATAGTGTATCTTAGTTAGCACGGTGAAGCCCTCCAACTGTAGAGGTAATTGATCATTTATCCTGTAACATGTAGTTTATCAGTTGCAAGTACTCCTATATGAACTCCGATAATGTTGTATGTACATTTGGTATTTCGTTATATAAAAATATCCTTGAAAGATTTCTCGTGTTTGTTTGTCTAAAACCATATCATTCATTCTATGGTTGTATACAAAAGTAAACATTTCTAATTGACAAGAGTCAATCCGACGTGCTACTATACTAGTTCACACAAACAATAACTATTCATCTTTATAAAGGTTTTCACCTAATAATTTGTTAAGCTACTGCAAAAAAAAAAACACAATTATTCCCTTGCGAAAGTTAAGAGATACGAATCATTGTCGTCTTAAAGATAGAGAGCATCAATAATCCAATTTAAAAATCGTCCAAACGTTTTGCTTATAGCGTGTCATATTAAAATTTTAACTTTATTCGTCCTGAACTCAACAATGTTACACTTGGAAAAAAACAACCTTTAACCTTAAAAAATCGAAGTCATGGTGTTTGAGTTGGTCAGTATTCAATAGATCAGGTTTTGCTTCAAACATCCTCGAATTATGTCATTTAGGTCATAAATAGGTTATATCAAATAATTTTAAATTAAATTGGTTATTTCTTATCCAACTCATTTTAAAGAGTAAATTGTTAATTACTCACTTTTACGTACAAGTTTTCTAAACTAACTCTGGTTTATAATATTTCTTTAAATTTACTTCCTTAACATGTACTCCCCGTCCCGGTCATTTGTTGTCCTTTGGTTTTGGCACAAATACCAAGAAAAGAGAAGGAAACCAATTATAAGATGACAAGTGGACTAAATTGAATGTGAAAGATCAAATTACTCTGCTAAAATAGGAAGGACGATAATTGACTAAGACACCCTACAATGGAAAAGGACAATAAATAACCGGAACAGGGCGATTATATTTGTCAAAAATTTCTTCAAACTCAACTAAAGTCACCTACTGAGTGAGGCTCATCTCCAAATTATATCTGGTTTGAATCAGATCAATTCGAGTGACACTAGTTTCAACGTGTACACCCCCTCCAATCATCTTCCTCAATTATTAACATTTCTTAGACACAGGTAAGGTTGTTAAACAACTGATCAAGTTCCAAACTTTATCTTCCAAAAACGCAACCCACAAACATTTCTGATTCACACTGCAAAAGGAGGTACAATAAGAAGAAGAGATGACAATTGGAGGAACACAGGCATATGGAGAAGCATCATATTGGGACAGAAGATATACACAAGACCAATCTCCCTTTGATTGGTACCAGAATTACTGTGCTTTGTCTCCTCTTCTCAACCTCTACCTCTCTCCCTCCAACCGCCTTCTCGTTGTCGGTTGCGGAAACTCTGGTCTGTCCTTGTTCCTTTCTCATTTTGATTTATTTCTTGATTTTTTATGTGGGTTTTTGATGAATTCTGGTGGGTTGCTGTTGTTTGATCATATACTGCTTCACAAATTCATGATTTTCCTTAGTGTTGTGACTGTTTGGTGTGATCCTTTACAATTGTGCTCTTACATAACAAGTGATTTAGTACATTTTCTCTTTGGCAGTATCATTTGGATGTGCAATTCCTTTTTTTTTTTTTTTTTTTGTGCAATTCGGTTTAATCTGAATTCGAGTTGGTTAGAATAGGATGGATGCTCATGATCTTTGAGACTTTGACTTATTGGTCAAATTAATGTTTTGGGTTTGTTTAAGAATTTGAGTAAGTTGAAGTTATGAGCATTTCTGTGAATGTATTTTATAATGTTCTCTAAAATTAAGAAACTTGCAATGTAAAACAGGTTATTTAAGAGATGGCAGTCCAAGTTAAAGGGAAGTTAGTAACTATAGATGTAATATATTCGAGGGTGTATTGTGTATATATCCCTTTCGGCATTTGTGCGCTTCTACATTTTCTAGATTTGATAGTTCTAGCATTAAAGGCTAGTTTGGGTGCAATTGTGGGAGGGAAGGGGAATACTATGGAAGGGAGGAAGGGGAGTGATGGTATATCTTCCGTCTAAATTTTCCTACGGAGTATGTTGTTAGGATATTGTTTTAGATTGTATGAGAGAAATTGTTATCATCCATTTCTCTCCAAATGAAATAATTAACCAGACAAAGGATTGTCGTGTGTAGTTTTTGGCTTATTCAGGAATCAGGAGGAAATTAGAGGTGTTGTATGATTATCCAAGTTGTTGACATATATGGTTAATTGGTTATAATACGATGATTCGAGGAAAATTGTACAATTTTCAAATCTGGCATTGTCATTGAGATTTGAGAGAGCAAAAAGTGTTGTGTAAACGAGTAGCTGAAGTAGCTGCAATAGGTTCCTATGGAAGCACAATGATGGTTGTGATGTAGATTATTTAGTACAGAAAGGAGAGTTGATATTGCCAATAGACTGATAGAATGACTAAAAGGTAACGAGCTTTTTAAAAGGGATATTTTAGCTAAATTATACAAGCTCGTACCAAGGTTCATGTTGTAAAACAAGCACATCAATGAAACCTTTCTAACTAGAGTTCGATCATGTGATCTATCTATTGTGCATCAAGTATTTTACTATGGGACAAATTATTCTACATGTTAGCTATTAACTGTGAGTTCTCATTAGGTCATGGGTTCTCATTATCCTCCCTCCCCTCTCCTCTTTCGTTTTTGAATGACCTCAGTTAGCAGAACACAGAAAAAAACCGAGTGATTTTTCTCATTTGGAATATGGTTCTAAAGTTATGGAATGTGCTTTTGCACCATTGAGGACCCAGGTTTTGTGTTCATGGCGTTCTTTCCCATTGTCCAAGTGTAACAATTTTACTCTTTGTGCTTGCAGCATTTAGTGAAGGCATGGCAAATAATGGATATGAAGATATCGTCAACATTGATATATCTTCTGTAGTAATTGAAGCTATGCAGAAGAAGTACTCAAATAGCTCAAGACTTACTTGTATCCTTAAGAAATCAATATATTATGATTTTGGTTTTATTTAGTACGACCTCCATCTCTAATTTATTGTCTCCGACTCTCCGTTTGTACCTATGTAAACACTTATCATTAATCTCCAAATATGACAGAGATACAAAATTTGTCATGCTTGGTTTTATCAAAACAATTGTAAATTTTTCATGGTTGATTTATTCACACACTTGATTGTGAAAGATGAGTAGACAATATTAGTCAAACTCGACGTTGTTTGCCCACCAAGGTTGTATGTGCACAATATAAATGGGATGAAGGGAGTAATAGATTGGCTTCTGAAGAATTGTCTGTTTGTGTAGCTGTGTTCTGAACTAGTACACTCAATAAAAAATGAGATAGGACCTTGCCTTGTCTCTGTTTCAGTAACTAATCCTTCACAAATTGATAGATATTACAATGGATGTTCGGAACATGAGTGCCTTTCAGACAGGTTCATTCGACGCTGTTATTGACAAAGGTACTTGATAGTTGACCCCCCCCTGCCTTTAATGCATATTCTGATGGTTCATCTCTTACCATGCCCTAAAATTGCCTGGTTGTAATTTTCAGGAACGCTCGACTCTATTCTGGTGAGTATGATATTAAGACAGCCTTATTTGAGTAGAAGACAGAATTTTAAGGTCTTTTTTTCCTGACAGTGTGGAGACAACTCCAGACAAAATTCCAGTATGATGCTTGAAGAAGTTAGGCGGTACGAGTAGTAACATTGACATCCAAGAATTATTGTTAGTTTTCTTGTTTTCTTCTTTGATACATCTATCACATATTGAAGCAGTTGCTGACAACTATAGGGTTCTCAAGGACAACGGAGTTTATATACTGGTAAGCGGCAAACAATTAAAATGGTTCAATACTGCTACCTCCATCTCTATTATAATGTTCCATTCTGACGTTGATAGTCAATATTGACGATTAATCTCTCATAAATCTCTCAAGAAGTATGATTTTCATATCATCGTTTTGTAAAAAGTTGAAACAATTGTATATTGGGAGAAAAAAATGGTAAAACTTGACAATGACCGTCAAAGGGCAAAAATAAAGATGGGATGGAGGGGATAAGTATTTGTATCTTTCTGGTAGACTGATTGGATCCAATGATCGAACTTCTTTCATTTATTAACAACCGTGAATCTTTACCTGATTTGAAAATATGCGCGGCAATCCTCGACTTTACATATCCTCCAAAGACCAAATTTATCCTCTCATTGAAATATACTCCATATCTACCTTAATCAATGTTTTAGGGCAACCCTTACGTTTGACTACACTGCTGCAGATTACTTATGGTGTACCTGCCTTTCGGTTGGATTTGCTGAGAAATGCAGGCAACTGGAATATAAAGCTCCATATCATAGGTTGGTTGGAACCCGATCACTCAATATTCATTGTCTTACCTTTCTTAAAGTTGCAGTATATATAGTATTTTGTTTTTCAGGTCATTTTTATTTAATTCTTGCAATGTATTTCACTTGAAAAATTGAGATTTGACGACATTGATTATGAAGCAACTCAAATGCATTTAGGTTTTGAGTTTTGCGACATATCACGCCTTTTGTCAATATGGCAACTTTGGTCCTTAGATTAGTATTATTGTTTCCTGGTCTTAAGATCCAGCAATAAGCATATGTGGTCGGTGAGTCAGTCTAAATATAAATCATAAATCTCGTGCCCGTTTTAAGTAGTTTATTTTATATTAACAAAAGTAACTTACTACGAGCTTAACTTATAGCGTCACTAACATTAGTGTTGGAAATTGACAATTAATTGTGTAACTTAACTTCTTTAAGTTATATTAAGCTTATGTTATTATATTACATGTTAAATGTCATTAAACTAAGAGGGAGTTATAGAGAGCATGTACATTAATAGCTAAGGGAAGTTTACAGTCACATACGTCATGTAAGTAGGCTTATGCAACAATTTTCTTAAATATGCTCTGATAGTGGTGATGGAGTTGGCAAAATCCACTCGCAACGTTAGGAAAAGGACCTAGTTTAGGACCTAAGGGTCTGGCCTTAGGACTAATGGTGTTGTCAAGAGGATTCATACTAGAATATGGGGAACACTGCTGAATCTAACTTATGATTCAAAGCTCATTTCGCCTCAAGCTCAAGGTGAGGCGGTAAACGAGGTAGATGTTCCTTTGAAATCGTCAAAGTTAAAGAAAATAAAGCACCTTTCTGCTTAGTATCATCCGATTCTAGATCATTGCTTTTCCGTGAAAGCGTTCTTGGCTTTACTTGTTTTCCTTCTCTTAGATGCATTCCTAGAGACTGTATTTTTCTTCAACTTTGACGACTTCAAAGGAACGTCTACCTCGTTTACCGCCTCACCTTGAGTTTGAGGCGAAAGGAGCTTTGAATCATTAGTTAGATTCAGGGGTGTTCCCTCTATTCTAGTATGAATTCTGTCAGAAACCCTCCTGCTGACAACACCATTAGTTCTTTACCTAACGCTTCAGAGTGGATTTTGCCAACATCACCACTATCCTTTTTTTTTTTGGCGTATACTTCGTATTAGGAGTAATTTATTCCTGAATGCTCTGATTTCCCTGTTTTATTGTCCTCATTCCTTATTCAGAAAAAATAGTTACGGGAGTAAGATGTGAAGGCCAACGTAAATGGGAGCTCACAAATCCGTTTCCACTGGACGAGGACGGAAAATCCTTGGAAGATGTCTTCGGGAAAAACCCAGATATTCATTACATATATATTTGTACGAAAGTTAGTGCCTAGCCTTCTCACCTCCATAACTAAAATTCTCATGTGGCAGGTAACTGAAAATTGCTTCTTTTACACTTACTGGAAAAATGCTTGTTTTACAGGAAAGTTGTATTTAACTGCTTCATAATCACTATTCAATTACAATGTTCGATTTTCTGGATTGGAGCAGTTCTATCCCACGGCGGTATGATTCAGGAGATAGCTTGATTGAGGAGGCGCTCTGGCACATAATTTTATTGAAACCACTTGTATTATTTCAGACATGGTTATGTTTGTGAAATGCTTCATGTATTTGGTCTAAACTTTAGCGTCATCTTGACGTGTTCGAGTGTCGGTCATGGTTTATCGTCCGGTGAAGGAAACATTGGTTCTATCTTGCTATTCTTGCATGTACAACTTTCCATTGTTTAGTGATATTCTTCAACCATATTTCGACATTTTATTACGATGAAATAAAGCTAAATGCCTAAATGAACTACTCTCCTCGTCATTCAATATATGACGTTTTGCAAGACAAACCCGACTTTCAGTTATATTGAAAAATACATTAAAAATAATGAAAATTATATCATCATATTTGTCATAAGTTCGTTTTCATGAGAGTATACATTTCATATATTACAAAAATTAGTTTAAATAACGACAAGTGATTGTTAGTGCATACAAAATTACAAAGTACACAAATTCTCATTTGTGATAGGTGTGAACACGTCACAATTTGTAAGGGGCTCAAAATGTGACAATTTTAAAGAAAAAAAAGTGAAAATGGGTGGTTACCTTTCACAAGCAAGATGCATTTAAGTACACAAACTAGTTTTATAACCCGTGAAAATCACGGGGTTCTTAAAATACTTGTTTAGGAATTGTTTTATATTAAATCTCACAAAGATGTACTATTAAGTTTTATATGAGGATAACTCTGAGTGCTTGTTCATATGTCATGCTTCAGTATAAGAAAATGTTATTTAACTAAAGTGTTTAATAAGTTTTCTTCAAACAAAAAAAAAAGTTTAATAAGATAGGGTAAAATGTAGAATCACCTTGTATATAAATTAACAAATTGTGTCAAGTATCATACATTTATATACTGTTTTTCTGTACGCATTCTTATATACACAAATGTCATTTAAATTTAAAGGGATACTTTTTTTTTT
>VHZZ01006766.1:43283-61500 GCA_009801015.1 Silene noctiflora | reverse complement strand
AGAACTTTGGGGAGGAGGACTTGTCATCATCAACAAAACAAGCTCAACACTAATAATTCACTGCATTAGACGCGAAGCCCTCGCTCTTTTACCTTGGAAATGGTTTCTCCCTCGGAACCTAATGGTCCGGCCTTGTTTAGTACTTCCAAGACCGAGTCTGATGGGAGCGAAAGGATAATGAAGCTCCAGGCGTTTGAATCGAAGCAAAGATTAGAACAGAAGTAGGCTGAGATTCCGAGACCTACCTTTCTCTAACGACAAGACTGGACCCACTAGTTCCATGCGAGGTCGTTAAAAGAGGTGGAGGCAAGACAGGTCTGAAGTAGATGTCGCCCGAGGTTGCCTTTTCCGCCACTCTTTTCTTCTCAAAAAAAGACTAGGTTCGACTTTGAAACGAGAATGACAAGAGAAAAGCATTTGAGAATACCACTTATGAAGTAAAACGCTTGTTGCAACTAATTCCTCGGTTGCTGGCCCGAAATATACTCTTTTTAAGGCTAAGAATGCACATTTTATATTAAAAAATTTAGTAAAAGCCGGTAAAAATCCGACCTAAATTGACCAAACGGAGGGCATAAGAGATATAGAATTGAGTAGCTTTTTGACCAACTTGGAAATTCGAAGTTAAGATTCCCGTTATATGCTCAGTCAAAGTCATTCTGGGTTCAGCAGAGTCAAAGAGTGTTTTTGTGCTAACAAGGATTATTCGCATGCCCGCGAGCGTCGGCTGGAAATCTTGCTTGTGCAACGCCCTCAACTGCTTGATTGGCCTTAATCTTTTGCCCGGTCCAGCTGCTTCCTTTGGAATTGCTGCTTCATCATCCCCAAGAACTTCCGCACTACTCCAAGCACAGTGGCTCCTTCTGTGGCTTAAGCAGGTGGAATAGATCTTTCCTTTGAATCCGCATGATCGGGTGGATCTTCACTTTGTGATGGGTTCACGTCTCGGATGCTCATTCTTCCTATTCTCGTCAAAAATTAAGGGCTGTTGTCATATCAAATGCATAGGTGATAAACGGAAGAAAAGAATCGTCTAGCCCGTTCGTTATTCTATATATAAATGCAGCTTAGGCTTTGACTGTACTCCAAATCTAAAATAGGAACTTCCCCCTTCCAGCCGGAGCTTTCGATCTAAAAGCGCTACTTTAGTTTTGGTTTAGTGAGGGAGCTATAATCCTCGTTTGGTAGTTAGAAAGCCGGCTACTAAATACAACTTTAGCCCCTTCTACGGATACTAGAACTTCTATTTCGTCTTCTCCGCTCTTTGTCTTGTGTAAACGTTCTTCCATTATAAAAAAATGTATATGACCAATTGGATAACCAAGGTGCGGAAGCGCTGGTTGACGAAGCAAGTTGGTAAGTTAATGAGCTAAAAGAATCTTTAATTTTAATGCAGCTTTTGCAAACTCTATTTTTGCATTTGCTTTGACGGATTAAAAGAAGGTTAAATAAAAGTGGGTTACGTAAGGGTATTGCTCTTAAATCCTAAGGCTAAGGTCGATAAAGGATCGATCCGATTAAAAAAAAAAAGCTCCCCGCACATACATTCAGGGGTCTACTATAGCACCCTTTCCGCATGAGTCCTCTAATTCGCCTCGTAAATTAAAGTAAATAAAGCCGTTAATAATCCCGCGTTTAGTCCAAGTTTATCGTGGAAGATGAGCCAACGTCGCTTTAAATTCTTTCTTTGCATAAGCTGCCCATTTTAATCTCTCGCCATTGGTGCATTGAGCGAAGCGGAGTATTCCTTTAGTTCAGTATTCATCTTATTAACTGCTTCTTAGAAACCACCTCCTTCCATTCAGTTAGGATTAGTGGTACGATTTGGTAGTAAGATTCCTACTATTCATGTGACATAAGCGAGAAGTTTAAGAGACCAGCTGCGCATTATTTTTACGTGCCAGCTCAACAAGGAACAGTATTCCTTGCATTTTTTTTCCTTTTATTCCAATTCTATCCAGTTCTATCCAGAATGCATGCAAATGACATTGTGTTCAGTAAAAAAAATCTCAGTTCACGGCACGATCAGTCTAAAGAGGAGTAAGAATTCTAGTTCGAGCTAGCATGGGAGCCGTGCCATTTTTTTTTTTCGAGGAAAAGTTTTTAGGATAGAAAGTTAATGTGAGAGCGAACAGGCCAGAAGACTTTATTAAAAAGCAGGAATCGAGAGGGGCGGATAGCGTTAAAATACTGCACCCGAAATTCCCTCCTCACACAAGTCTCATTCACGAAAGGGCAAATAACGTGGCAATCAAAGAAGTCGTTACTGGTCAAACTAATCAAGCGGAGTTCGGATCTTCTTCGTAGTCTCATCTTGGCACTCTGTGAAGTAGGATCTTTTTTTTTTTACTTTGGTTGAGTAAAGTAAGGTCCGAAGGAGATCAATTTGTAGAGAAGAAGCCACTTTTGTACTTGTTTAGGTCATAGCAAGCAGGGATTGATTGGAATGGAGGAAAGATTAGCGGGAAGCAGAACGTAATTAGCTATACAATCAAAAGCTCTCTTCTCTCTCTAGTTCTTTTTCTTCCTCCCTTCTTTTTAGTTATTCTTCTCGTTAATGCAGTCAGGGAAGTGAGCAAGGCAAGCTCCCTTATAGTCCGGCCAATAACGTTAAACAGATGCTCCAGGTATGCGGGTACCCCTGAATTGAGAATAGAGTCGTACTTGCGCAACCCTTACTCTATTAAAAAGGGTGCTCAACTGGAATAGCCGGAATACCGGCTGCTGATATGACACCGGTACACACAGAATTGAGTATTCTTAGTTATAGGGGATTTACCCCGATCGCATGAGAACGGGCCTCGCCGGTCAGACCCCTAATATAGAAACCAAATCCTTCTTTGTTATAGAAAGAGTTATAGAAAGAAATGTCAATTCGTGTTAAAGCGTCGGTAAGGATCCCGCCGGGTTCATAGGATACTTCGTCTATTATACGATGCTTTTCAAGGCTAGAAGCCATCCTTGCCTCTAGGACGTGGAACCCCACCTTAGTCTTGCATCCGGCTATTTTAGGATTCGTATCGAAGCATAAAAACTAAAATTATGAAATAAGTAACATATTAAGGTCTTGTTAAAGAAAAAAGATAAGCTTGCGATAGCTCTTATGGCTCATGGGTAAACAAGTGAAGAGACTTACGCAGGTACTAGTAGAACAGAATGGAAAGAAGGAACCGGCTCCTCGTCTGCCCGGGTAGGGAAGTAAATCTCCTTAGTCTTATAAGATTGTATAAAAAAAAGTAGGCGCTGACGCAGGAGTACTTAATAGAAGAATATGACATGTCATTTAGACTAAGTTGCGCTTGGATGAAATATCCTTTGGTGGATGCGATAAGGTAAAATTACTTGCTGCTTTACGAGGATGCCCCTTGTTTTTAATTTAAGAATTAGCACAAAACGGCTTTATAACAGTATAGAGATTCCTTCGAGGGGCAGACTTTGCCTTTCTTAACTCAACTGAACCCCCCCGGGGAAGCCCCATGTAAACGTCCTCGTCCAAGTCACCATGTAAGAATGCATTATGTACATCCATTATAACGTAACCCTTATTTATTGACAACAGCAACAGCTAAAAAAGCGACCATTTTGACAACGGGAGCAAACGTTTCGCCGTAGTCCAAGCCTTCCACCTGATGATTGCCAAAGACAACAAGACGTGCTTTAAAACGTTCAATAGTACCAGCGGATTTTATAAACTGAGTGACATCCAAGAGCCTTTTTATCAAACGGAAGCTCGATCAGCTCCCACCTTTCATTGCGTTAAAGAGCATCAATTTTCTCTTTCATAGAAGCACACCACCCACACCAGCGGCAGCCCCATCTGTTCTTAGGTTCGCCCAAAAGAGGAGAGGGAGATTCGTGAAAAACAGCATCGCGCGAAAGAAAGAAAGACTCCGTCTCAAGATTAAAAATTCCAACCCTTCTTATCACTTATCATTTAAAATAAAACTACTACGATGTAGTTTAGCAAAATTATAAGTATCACAAACCAAGTTTTTTCTTGAAACTTCAAAATTACGAGCAAGAGGATTAGCCTTGACTACTTTATGGATGCCCCAACCGTCGTCCTCAAAGAATGGTCCTGAATAAGTAAGAAAGACGAGAACTTTTTAGCAAATTTTAAAGGAAACTCATGATCAGAAGTAAGCTTTGAAACAGAAGTTAAATTACAAAGGAACAAGTAGCAACTCCTGCTTTTTACAGAAAGAAAATGCCACTGAGAACGATGACCCTTTTTGATGAGTAAATTCTAGGCAAGGGTCTAACTGATTTATTTCAAATGATGCTTTGCCGTGGAGTACGTGAAAGAAGTGAAGTACGTTTTCGCTTATCCGCACAGTAAGATCCACGATCAAAAAAGTATGCTCCTACAGCAGTTGTCTCTGTGTTAAGTCTAAGTTGATGTTTAAATAAGCCTGAATAAGCCAATGAAGCTGTAAATGACGCAATCATTATATAACTATAAAAAACAATAACCAGTTTACTACATGGAGATCTTTACTTTATCACCAAACGAGACAGAGACTTAGGGACAGCAATTTACGGGCAAACCCTTAAGGGGACTAATGCCACGGGGCTTTTCCACAATATGCTAGTAAGGCAATGCTCTACTTTAGGAGAATCGGGCTGTACTAACCAAGTTAACTTCTCCACCGAATACCACTTTTATTACTGTTTATTTGTTATCAACTGATTTCTCCGTTTTCAGCAACTCTTATAGTATATTACCTAGTGCCTTTTTAAGACCATCCTTGGGCTAGTCCCCCTTTAGTCCTTTTGATGTAAAAATCCTGGGATTGAAGCCCCTTTTTCGCATAGAATCTAATAAGTTAAATTGATGTACCGAAATTGAAATATCTCACCCGACTTAGAATCCGACCGAAAATATTTATTTAATTTCGTAAGTAAGGCGTAAGTAAGAATGCTTTATGTAGTTCAAGCATCTGTTTGCACGATTTAGACTTTTTGTGCTTTCGTTGCTGTATCGGGTGATGTTTATAGATTAGACCAAACAAAGCTGTGGTCAGTCTACCTTGTGTATCTCATGTTTGCATTGTAATTGCCGTTTGCTTACTGACGTATTAGCTGTAAGTAAAATCTAATTGAGATATAAGGCGCTTTACCTATTGCAAGGGAGTAAGGCGAGTTAACTTTAGACTTTTGACAATATTGTGGTTGGCGAGCCTGTTAGTGAGTGGAATTCCCGAAGCTTTTTACTAATGTCGCAGGAGGAGTAGTCCTTTATAATATAAAGCTTGTAACAGTAGAATTACAAGTAGAAGGAGCCACTATGCTTGAGAAGGAGACAAAACCCTTGGAAGTACTTAGCCAGAAGCATGGGAATTCGAAGTATCAGCAGGTCCTGGCGAAAGACGAGAAAGCTCTTTCTCTTCGTTTTGTTCGGTAGGTCAGGTTTGCCCTTGCCAGCCGTGGCTGCCCCTCTTATGTCAATCTCAACTCTAACTTAGAGCTTCATTTTAGAATGTTCGTTCGTATAAAGAAAAAAAAGTTATCTCATAGATATAATAAAGATATATATAGAAAGTGTGAATAATACTCTTTTTCTTACTAGCAGTGGGATTGATACCCATGGATCCAATGATCTTTGTTTTTCTCATTGTCCAGCTGGTAGAAGAAATGCTGCACCTTTTGCATTTTTAATTAAACCCTTTATTTTATTTTTTCTTTTCTATGTTGTTCGACGAACCGCCCTACATATTATAATATAATAATATAATAAGGCTAATGCTCGTATGGGATTGGGGATGGAGAAAGAGAAGCCTCCAACAATATTACCTCTTGCCTTTCTTCTCCGTCGGATTTCTATGAATTTAAGCCTAGGTAGTAAAGTCCCCTCTTTCGGGTCTTACTTCATGCTTTGATTAAGAAAGCCCACTTCCGCGCCAAGGGAAAAAAGACTTGCTACTTATATGAGTCCACTTTCTTTCGTGTCAGGCCGATCTGTAAGAAGGGTTTGTGATGAATTGTGGAGCTCTACCAAGGTGAGCCAACCTTTTTTCCTTGGACTTTACTAACGTTATAAAGTGCTTCTGCCAAAGCTAAGATAGGAATGAGAATGAAGTTGGAACCAGCTACGAGAATTCTAAATTTTAATATCATGTTCCCTTCTTATGTTTGCTATTCGTGAACGAGAAGGGGTAGCTTAAATCAGTCAGTCTCATCCTAAGCATAGGAAAGCCACTCTTATAATTTTATTTTTTAAAGAGAAAGAAAAGTGCGCTTCTGCCGGAAAGCCAGAAAAAGGGATGAAAAGCAAAGCTTTGAAAGAGAAATTCCAGCAGCACTAGTAGTAAACCAATAAAGGCTTTTTTGTGTGGTTGGCTAATCCGAGTTATTAGAGTAAGAAGCGCCAAAAAGGCAGGCTTAACTCGACCCCTCTCCTTGCTAAAGTTTCTAACTGACGAAGGAGTGCACTAAGCGCTTACTGTCTACTGCGGGCTGTGTACTTGTTGCCGCACATATGTCTCTTGACTGAAAAGCAAACCTCGGGATCTCCTCTTCTAAATCCAGCTTTTTACACATACTTTCTGGTTTGGGTCAGCCTTGACGTGACAAATGGCACAAAGTGACTCTAAATTAAAAATGAAAAAATTGTCGGATTGTTGGCTAAAGCGCTCTAGTAATAAAAAAACTAATATAATAGTCTTGAGCCCTACGGATATGGGTAAGATTTCTTATAATAATATATACGAATATATAAAACCGGTAAACAGCTGCCTGATTGCTTTCTCTTATTGGCTCCTATTGATCTGGAGGTGTTGGTAAGATGAGGAGATGCTTCCGAGCATACCGTTGGTAGAACCTGTTGATTGCCACCCTCTTACCACCAGCGTTCAAGACTTTCAGGCTCCACTTAATTAGTCGAAAAAGTAAACTATCTTCCATGATTGCACAGCTTCCCACCACTACTTGCTCTAATATTAATGAATGAGTGTCCTTTCATACCTTACTTACCCGTTATAGACGTTATAGACGTTATACGTATACGATATGAGTTACTGGCGGACCCTTCTCCTGTCTTTGACCTTTGTATTCTCATCGAAGTAGATTTCTTTTTATTTGGAAATGTCAAAAAATGATCAGATGCAGCAGATAGAGGTAGAACCTTTCCACTATTTGAGAGTTTGACTAACTATAACTAGTCTTTATTGGCTAGAGCCAGCCTGTTCTTATTCCGTGAAGTTACCTATACAGTGTAAATGGAAGCGCTAAAAGAACTTTATAAAACTCTCTTTTGAAGGGTAAGGCCTTACACATAGTATCTTGGGAATGTAAAAAGAGCTATTTGATTGTGAGTCTATTAAGCTTATAATTGAACATGAACAATTGCCATCATCACTTTTAACCTTGGAGCGTTTTATGCGAGAAAGCCTTGCGGGCGGACCTACCCCTGCTATATATTGATGAGACCCTTAACTTAGCGTACTAACACAATAATACAGATCTTTCAAAAAAAGCAATATGAAAAGGACAAGCGGGAAGCTTCCATTCGACAACATCTTCTTACTTCCATAAAAAGAAAAATTCACTACGGACGACTCCATCAGCAGCATCAGTAGCATTGCTCCGCCGCGAGTCTACTTACTACTATATGTTTATTCTTTGTTAATATCTTCTTTTCTACTATTTTAAGACTCTCTTATTTGCCTCTACTTTGCGATCAACCGAAGCATCCGACTTCTTAGTTAGTTTATACGTATCCACCGCTTGTCTTTTTAGAGCTAAGTAAGAAAGTAAAGGGAATGAAATCTTCCTAGCGCATATTAACAGGACTCGTAGGATTTTAATTAAGGTATGAGAAATAGCTTAACTATTAGCAAGTAAAAACTTGTTGGGCAGATGTGCAAGAGATGTCATTCCATCGCGCTTATGATAAAGGAAGTAAGGAGCGAACAGTCTTATATCACGACAAGGACTGATTAGAACAGTGTCTTCGTCCCACGTATTATTTATAGAGAGCCCTTCTTATGTTTTCAACTGTAAAGAACTCTAACTTCTTAGTCCGCCTGTCCTGTAAATACCACTACTATGGCATCACCTTCGACTAAATTAAATATGGGGACTTCGTTCTTTCTTTATTCAAAGACGCAGTGCAGAAATGGTGATTCTTTCCTTTTTATATCTATTTGATTATACTAAGTTAAAATTAAGTAGTGTTTTACATTCTATGGATGTGATCTAGCGCTAGGCTTCTTTATCCTACGATAATAAGATCCTCCATCCAACAATTAACTACAAAATCTATCTATGTCCGCATTACGAGACAGCTTTCTTTGGTAAGATCGGGGAGAAGGTTCTATCTTTCTGGCAATCTATTTACAAAAGGCAGGGGTTGGCGCGGTGTTAAATGAGCTGTTGTGCCCTATTTTCTTATTGGTAAGGCGCTTTACAACACACATCAGAAGAATACAGGTGAGTATAGCGGAATACTCTGACAAGATGAAAGAACTTTGGAAAGAAAGACTTGCGAGGTCAAGACAAGAGATAAAGGTGAGGGCGAGTTAGTCTTAGATTCTTATAAAGTCTTAGTAGGGGGGTAGGGGTGCCTTACGGGTAAGTAGATTACACAATAGCTGACGGATGTGAATGGTATAATCCTTATAGTAGTGGTATATCAAAATAATCTGGCGCAAGATCGCACGGAATCGTTATCGTAAGGCTCACGTAGTAGTAGAGTTGTTGATTAGACTTATTATAATTAAGCGTTTAACGTAGAAGAGGATAATTTTCTTGTTTGGCAACAAATCCCAAGCTCGTATGAATCTGAAACAAGACTCTACATTAATAAAGAAGTTGTCTTTAGTGTGTGTTCATAATCCAGAACTCCATAATATAGTAGAGTATACCAGAGTTGGAGTAAAGACAGTATTTGAGAGAATCTTTGTATGAAAGAACATATTGGAAAGCGTAACAAAGGGATATTTTTTTTTTCAAATAAAAGAAAGTAATTGATGGCTTTGATGAGTCAAACATAAGGTAAAGTGGACTGTGCTGCCAGTAGGCCTAATGATATATTAATTTCTAATAGAAATTATGAGATAGTCCGGATGCTTAGTTCTTTCTAAACTACGCGCTTTCACTCGTTCCTTGCTCTGTTCTGTACTCTAAGTTTGAGAAGCTACTAGCGGGTTATGTTTACTTTACAGATATAAAAAGAGATCACTTGAAACCTTATTAAGTGGAGGAAGTCTTGGCGTCCACATAAGAAAGAAAGGCTTTTGAACATAGGAAGCAAGCCTAAGACGGGCCCCTTGCTCGAAGTTGTATAAGAATTTACCGTATAAAGGCTAAGAATTAGTTAGTTCATGAAGAAGCAAAGATAACATTTGTGTTAAAAACAGGTGATTAAAGTCTTCGGTCTAGAAAAAATGGATCCATGCCCAGACCTGACGACACAATGCAAGGAAATAATTGACTAAAAACTTCTCTATATTTAGATAGATAGAATTGCTATAGAAATAAAGGAAAAACTGTGCTAGTAAAGTAGCAGACGCTTTCCTATTCTAATTCCTGCTTGCATATATGTTATAGAGTATAGATGTCTCTTTCGTTTATACTCTTACTTAATAGACTAGGTTTGATCAGTCCAATCTTAAGATATTGATGCTTCCGATCTCCCATCTACTACTGAGAAAGAGATTGCTCTTGCTTTCTTGCCATCAACAATTTCTACAGGACAACTACTGCCCAATTAGGAAGTATACAACGCGTATGCATAAAAGACCCTATGATTCATCATCTATAAGTCAGGCTTTTGGGATAAGACTAAACTAGGAGTAAAGGCGAATTTACAGGCTAAACTCTCTTTCTGTGCGAATAACCGGGGTATGGAAGGGGCCTCGCACCCTCGGCACGTCTTTATGTGGGTCAGTTTTAACACTCTTGATATGTATCTTGTGAGAAAGTAGCTTGTCGTGCTCACTTCCTATCCTCTAACTGCCCTAATATGTATGCAAACTAAAAGAATCTTCTGGGGTTTACTTTCTTTTATATGCTACGCGATCAAGTCTTGGTCCTATACTGCCTCATCAACTAAACTTACTTATAAGGATAAGAATGGACGAGCCTTCCCTTCTTTACTCAACCTGATGAATGTCTGCCTTGAGGGGTCATCTTTGACATGAATCGAAGACCAATCCTAGACCAGTAGAACGACGAGGCATTTCCCTTTTACTCCACAATGAGTACTTTCGGGGTAGAATTTCGCAAGAAGACACCAATCTGTCGTATGTATAGATATACCCGGATTATAGAAATGGATTTAACTTATGGAATAGTCGAAGAAAGTTTAACAATTGCATGTTCGTATCATTACTTTTGGCACAGGTTGATATTGAATCATTATTAATATTAACAAATTTAAAAATAATTTCCATAATCAATACGCAATCCATTTAAACCCGCTTTATATGATTGGGGTTTCAAAGCAGAATTAATTTAAAAATTCCAACGAAAGCTGTTTGCGGTTAAGAAAAGGGCATTCCCCTAACCAACATGCTCGTAACATATCTCTCACTCGCGTGGTCAGGTAACCTAAATCATTCCGCGAAATCCGTAATGTCATTGTAGAATATGCAGAATATGCAGGGATATAATATATATAGTAGTCGACCGGTGGTTTTGCTTTTGCTGCTCGTTAATCTATCTAGCCGGACTCTCTTTCTAAGCCAACTCCCCTTTCAGGTAGGATTCCAAACTCTATGGCAGTCTACTTTTATAAGCGAGGGTAGGTTACACTACCTGTTTACTTAGTTCATTGGTATTGTCTTTAAGGAAAAGAAAAGGTAAAAATCTTATCCTTTGTGGTCGTTTAAAGAGCCTATAGCCATGTTACGCGAGATACCATGGACATCCTGAAAACGCTTTATACTTTATATCCAAATATGCAAAGCTCCCCCTAAGGAAAGAAAGTTGCTTGGTTTGGGTCAAGACTATGTCATCAAGCTCTTTTGTGCTACGGAATTTGTGGATTTTCTTTATATGGCTCAATCTCAGCCCTCTCACTAGCGACCGAGCCTATCAAAAGTCCTAGCTGGGTTCAAAAGGAAAGCACTTGGGCGTGGAGTGCCATATTTTTCTCGTAAACGCCTAAAGTTAATTTTAAGCCTCGTAATCGGGCATAGAGCTCCCTCACATACTGTGCTTGGAAATTCACTTCTTTCTCTATCAGTCGACCCTCTTCCGCATCCTTCGGACCATTTCCTCGAGGGGTACGACCTTGCTAGAATAGGTTTGCGCTTTATATCCCTTATTTGTAATGGAAAGTTAAGGGTCTTACGCAAGGGATACATCAGTCAAGCGAAATACGCCGCCCCTCCTCTGGCTTTAGATAGCCACAAGCTAACGCCCAATGCGTTAGGGCTTCTTTTGACTTATTGTTATGAAATTGTTTTGATTGCTTTGCCTTGTTGGCACTCTTGCAACAAAAGAACCATTTCATTTCCCTGTCGGTTTGAAAAGGCATGGCAATCCATCAAGCTTCAAGCAAAGTTAATGAAAGCCGGTAATTTCTGGCATAAAGCAGTTTTCCTTAAGAAAGAGCCAAATCGGGTCTCAAGTTTCCTACCAAGGCACTAAAAAGTGAATTACGCTAGACCATGTCCGAGTCTCACCATTCATTAGACAGACCTCAACCCCAGGCTTTTCGAGGCAGAAATGGCTGCTGAGAATGATCCCGTTTTTGATGAGGTTCTTTAGATCTCGAGCAAGCATAGGGAGAGGAATGTCTTGACCAAGCTCYGGTAAAGTAAAGGAGGGCACTCTCCCTCTATTCTGTATAATGAACACCGACAAACTTACCTGCTTGYTTGGTATGACATAACATAAAGGCTTTTACGGAAAGCAAATTCACTTATTCTCTTTGTATATCTAGATAAGAATCAAGAAGAAAGTAGGCGAAATAAAGAACATTACTCATAAGCGCTTATAAGACGTGCCTAAGTTACAACTAATCTATCGCCGACTGCTCCTTTAAGCCCATAACCGGCCGCACATGTGCTTTCCCCAGACGAAAGACGAGATCTTGCTCTTTGTGATCGCGAACCTTACCAACTACTAAAGCYTTCTTTAGACTTTATATATATAAAGCAGAGGCTTTTTCTCGATCCGAAATCGGAAATTCATACCTTATTTCAGGAATGAAATTAAAGAGCTGACTTAGCGCATCTACTTTGTTTTAAACTGGGACCTCGACCGAACCCGCCCGCCCAGATAAAGGTAAACCATCTTCTACACCACTCAGAGCTGGACAATGAGAAGAGCTTGCTGCATATAGAAGCATTCTACCTTTCTTCACATTCTTTCAATTCAAATTTTTTCGATGCAYGTCTCTTTAATCAATAAGCTAGTTCTAACTTCAATTGAAAGAAAGTAGTTTCATCAAGACACCCCTTAGTTAGGGTGGGTTAGGAGAGGGAGTCATCGATGTGCTATGATTGCTTTCTTAATTACCAGCCCGCAAGGCAGAGAGAGGAGCTCAATCCCCGAAGCGAAGTTTCCCAGCCTCTTCTTATTCTTTGGCTCTTAAATTCTCCTGTTTAATAAAGAAAATTCTTTCCTATCTGAACAAAGCTCGTTTCGATCTTACCCATTTTAAGAGATTAATAATCGTCATTCTTAAAGCTTCAAGCAAAGGGAAAAAAAAGAAGGCAAAAGAGGTAAAGGATGATGGGAATCAGACTCAAATAGCCGGCCAACACGCTTGTCCTAAACAAGCAGTTTCATTAGCAAAGAAGAAAGTACAACCTACTCTACTACGTGCTTCAGATATTATGCCGCCCTAACTCTTCTTTCTTCCCATTACTATACTCCACTTGCTCGCTCCTATCCCACTCGCTAGAACATTTCTAATCTGGGAGAAAGCTCTCAACATACATGAAAAAAACCAGCTCAAATAAAAGAGTACTACTATAACAGGGGGAAGCGCTGGAACTACGGGCAGCTAGGAAGTCAAGTCAATTGCAGAACTATAATACCTCCTTTCCCCGGGAATGCCTTAAATATTAAATACTAGCATATAACTAGCAGCTTTAAGCACAAAGACTGGCATTTTCTAAGGTCTTTATCCGATTTCTACATGAGAGCACACTACAAACTAGATCAATAAGAACAATTATAGTATTTAGAAAAAAAAAGAGTAAAGCAAAGCATTTTCTACTCCGGCAGACTCGATTGAACCATCCATCCCATCCAGAAACAGAGTAATACATTAAGGCTGTTGCTGATGAGAATGTTATCATATCTCTTAYCTTGCTTGATGAGTAAAATGAAATGAGTTGACTAGAAATCTTTCTAGTGCCTCCTCTTCTCCCCCTGCTCTGACCCTTCCCTTGCATTTGATTCGGGAATTGGACTTACTTGCTTGCTTTGCGAGAATTTTATCTTACATTTTAGGATTCTACCTTCTATTCTAATCTAACTGCCTGCTATTTCGTTCAGCGGCTTCAGTCCATCCAGTGGCTTTCCTTTCTCTTAATTAAATAAAAAAAGAAGCGTCTGGGCGCGGGCAATTCGGGAATTTCTTTCTCATTTCGAGCCAAGTCAAGTAAGGCGTTTACCCCAAATTTCCAATTAGTAGACAAAAACCAGAATTCCTTTCTCTTTGAGAGGCATTTTCGACCCTACCAGAGGGCATTGGAAACTACTTTGAACCGCTTTAGCTGCTTTCCATCGAGCCACAGACAAGCAAGAGAGCTGGTTCACACCCGTTCCAAAATCTTGACTATTTAGAATAGAATGGCTCGTATATCTAAATCTAAGCAATAAAAAGAAAAAAGAAAAGGCAAAGCGGACGACTGTTATTACGAACGAGTTCAGGAACGTAGCGATTCCACGTTTACCAAAGTAGACCAAAGCTAACGTTACAGGAGAAACCTTGATTGAGAGTGCATGCTATCTTCGATTTCTAGTTCGTGATTGATCATAATTTCTCTTTGCTGTAGTTTATAAGCCGGTATCGCCTTATCTATAAAGCGCTAATATTCTAATATAAGAAAGAAAAGAAAATAGATAGCGAGATTTTCTTAAGGGTCTAGTAGTAACAACCTAATCTTTCTCAATTCTATGGTAACGCAGCGAGGCTCTTCCCCCGTCCTTGCTCGATCGATCAAAGGCGTCCAACTACCCACTACTTCTCACTTATTCCATTCGCTCAGCAAAAACAAGAGCTTATTGAATCCATTCTTTGTTTAATTGTAAATTTCATCAATAAGTTTCAGTTCTTTTTTGAAATCTAACCAAAAGACAAAGGGGGTTCTTGGTGAAACCACTTGCTTTAACTACTGTATACAAGACACTTATCCTAAGCAGAAGAATACACGTTACAATACAGAGTGGGATTAAAGATACAAGAAGAATAATAACAGGGGTAGAAAAAAAAGACTAAACTAGAAATACCCAAGGAGAAGAAAAGAAAAGSCTTGGATGGAGCACAGAGAGCGTCTTAGATTGGCGCCTTACTGAATAGGCGCGTGGATTGGAGGGATATTATATATAATAATAAGAGAATCTATTACACTCCTTAGAACGTAACGAAGAAGCAGGACGGGCTGAGGCGGCAGTCCAATCGRGAAACGGGCTTTCGTCCCTTCCCTTGAGAATGAGAAAGACGGGAGCAAACCTTACTTCAAGCCAGACCTATCCTGAGTAACAATTAAAAATCAGAATCATAAGAGGATTGAGCCTCATGAAGGGTGTTTACACCAGAGTTGGTCGAGCTTGATGGTTGGCACATGCCTTAGTTCTAAGGTCGAGTTGAGCGTACGAAAGTAGATTCTCATTCTTCTGCACGTCTTTCTTGAACCTCACTTGCAGTGACTTCCGGAGTAGCGGGCTCCCTTTTCCATTAGCTATAATAGGATAGATCGGTTTAAAACGCTCGTCCGTGTGATAGTGCGGGCTCAGCTCACACTTATAAGAATGACTCTCGAAGTGGGTAAAGTCTTTTCCTTAGATAGAGAAAGAAGGACTGTAAACAACCTGTCTTGAAAGTGGGTGGCATAATGAGCCTTACATTACTACTGTGTATTGAGGCCAGCCCCCTTTCTTTTATTCTGACAGTAGAGTAGGACAGGAATTTAACAAATTGATCGGGATAAGAAGAGGTCTTTGGCCTTGGAATCCGGACAAAAGGACTATCCTATTATAGTATAGGYGAGCAGAAAGCCAGACGGAAATACTTTTTATATTATAAGCTTTTTCATGATCGAGTAGCAAGAGAATCCTTAGTAAAGTAAGCTATTTCAAGACACACAACTCTTTCCTTTGATACACATCCACTATATCTTTGTTATGTAGCGAGCTTTAATATTGAGTCTTCATCCCAAGATGGAGCAAGCAAAGGTCAAAGTAATTTCAAAAGTCTCTCCCTAGTTGAAGTTGAGTGAAAAGCTGCTACAAAGTCAGTATGAGTATATTATAAGGGTTCGTCAGAACGATACCACCTCTCGCTGTAGAAAGCAAGCTCGGCTAGACTATATAGGATAGTCTTTTTATACCTCTGTTATTAACCAACTACTGAGCCAATTATAAGAAAAGAGATTTAAAAATTGCAAATTGAATGGTCTCATGCCAGTCTTGCGTGAAAGTGACATGACATAATCATAATATAAAAAGGACCACCCTTTACCTTTACAACATAATAGCCCTCTTATTCCTTTAGAAAACACCTCAGCTCGTTCGCTATGAAAGCCTTCCCTGCTTCGGGACCCTCTCCTTAACTCTCACTCCTAAGCGAATCAAATCACCAAAAGTCAAGTAAAAGCGTATCTGGATCGGGAAAAAATCATCCCATCTGGGTCGAATCCGAGCTTGTCCAATTCTCGTCTGCTTCCTGGGAAATGGAAGAAAAGAATATGATTCTAMTTTCTTTCTTAATCCTATTACAGTGTTTGATTGAAGGATTACAATCGTAAGAAAATTGGAMGATCAGTCGCTTGCGTTTCGTGAGGAATGTGAGCATGCGTCAACAATAGAAAAGGGGGATGGTCAGGTGCATGGTTCACTATCACAAATAGCTATGTCAACGGCGGCCCCAGGGTCCAGCCTGTCTTGCCCTTTTTTCTTATTACAATKCATCCGCTCAAAGGATTAGGGAGGGCGCCCGCTCTTATTCTAACTTTCGAGTTGGAATACAACCGCAGCATCTCCTTCGGGGTCCCATATCCTCTCTCACCTGTCCCAGCAATACTTGCTTATATAATAAAATAAAGGTATTTGCTTTTCAGAAAAACTACAAGCCTGCATCTACAATCAATAAGGGCACTTCTGCCTCAACACCCGAAAAAGAAAAAAAAAAGTTGGTTTGGTAACGCCGCTTTACTTGAGATAAATTAGACCCAGCTTAAGGCAAGAGTCTTCATTCTTCTTCCGCATCCCGTGATCGACGGACAACTCCTTTCATACATTTCACCCGCTTCATCACATAAGACCAGGAAACCCCCCTCCTGCTTATGTAGAACATTGCCGGGGCAAGGAAATTCTAAGGAAAAGGTAAAGCTCATTCCAAAAGACACCCACCCCACCAGCATATACTTAGCTTATTCTTCTTCTGAAGCAGCTTCCAAGCAAGAGAATTGACCCTCGAATGTGATAAGGCCCAGTAGTTAGTTGACATATCGTTTTAAGGCATGTCGTTTTGAAAAAAAAAAAAGAAAGGGCGGGTTTGGTTCTTACCTGTTATAAGCCTGTTTTGTTTTATTTTACCTTATTAATTCAGTATCAAACTCCAGCTAACAGAACGAAGTGTTCCAGCGAGAAACTTTGCATCCCGCCGCGGACTCCCCTTTTTTGTCTAATTACTTGCTTKCTAATGAGCCCTCTCTGCTTGGGAGTACGTAAAATTGTTCATCCCATGGTACAACAAGAAAGTTTCTTTGTGAACGCTGTGGTTCCAAAAGGTATGAGGTTTTAAGTAGTGCATATGTAGACGAGTAAAAGCCCGGAGGGGTGGGTGAATATTCAAGTGGTAAGGAGGCCCCGATTTATGCGCTACCCGAAAGATTAGAACGGTTAGAATCTTTTAACGCGAACTGTGTACTCGAAACCAGGTATTATATGGGTATAGGCGAGCTTCTTATGATCCTACCCCTTATAGATAGTCGAACCATTTCATATCTCAACTTCCTTTTTTATTCTGATCAATGCAGGGCGAAGTAAGGTAAGCCAGAAGGTAGAGCGGAAAGAAAGGATAGGGAAGTCTGTTGTTCAACCATATTGTAGATAAGTAAATAGAACTAGTTCAAGATGATTCACATCATTCAAAGAAAGGGCTTACACATCATACACTTTGTTTTCTTCAAATACAAGACTAGTAGCCGATCATCAACAGGACAGTTTCGAACYGATCCATCAAGCAATAACCTCTGATCCAAGTATCCCCTCGGACATGCACTATAACACCCTTTTTTAAGAAAGAGCTCMCCGTGCAATTGGTTCCCCTTCTTATCTTAGTAGCAGTCGAATTTTTCTTTAAAAGAGTCAGATAGTAAAGAAGAAAAAACGAAAAGGTATGAGCGTTTTTTATGAATGCTCCCTTTAATCAGCCTAGTCAGCTCTTTTGACTCTTCTCAGTCAGGCTTGGGGTTTGGGACAGGTGCTTTCGCTTTCGTGGTTGGTGTAGTCGTAGAAGGAAACGGGTTTCCGAAGATACTGGAAGCTGTGCGAATTAGAGGGCATGTGAGAAATCGATCGGTTGGTCGAGCACGGAAGTAGGTGAGTAAGGGATTAATATTTTCTTAATTCAAACGCTCAAGAAAGGAAGAARGGACGTGCACCAGCTAAAGAGGTGGGCTCGATCGGATTCGTCTTGGTCTCCTTTCGGGGATCATTTTTGATTTTTGATGTCTTTATATTAAGATTAAGAGGGCTCAGACCGAGAGTTACCCTTACTATACAGAAAGCTTATAGATGCATACGTTCGTCGATTATCTTCATTCGTTCAAGTACAGGCGTGAAGCCTTTGAAAGCAAATGCTAATGGTGTGACCCTCCTAGAGATCCTTTACTTACRCGGAAATTCCWGTTGACGATGTTTAGATTATACGGSAAGAGCATGGCTTGTACAAGAGCTAGCTCACTTGCTTCCTCGTCTACGATTTCTACTTAACTTTCTTTTCTTTCTTTGATTTGCTTTCGAGTCAGGCTTGCTTCCAAAATAGATGCCGCGTAAATACCTGCCCCTGCTTTCACCGATAAGTGAGGAG
>VHZZ01006766.1:11155-26381 GCA_009801015.1 Silene noctiflora | reverse complement strand
GGGGGGGGGGGGGGGGGGGGGGGGGAGAAGTCTGTATTAGCAAGAAGAAGTTTCATCACTTTACTTTGTTGATGAGGCTTGAGTCTTTTGCCGATCTAAGAGAAAAGGTGCAACGTAACTTCACCCTATCTATGGTCCTAGTCAGTTCCTTAGCATAGGAATCCGCCTTGCTTCCTTCTCTTATTTGAGACAGAGTCAAAGACTGAGAATGGTAGGAGTACCTTAGAGACCAAACTTYCTATCCTACTGTAACGTGCTTGCATTCTTCCTACTGAAGACCAAAAAAACCCCTTATCTTTCTATGCAAGTAGAGTGCCATTACCAAAAAAGAAAGCAGGTCAGCATTTAAGTACTTGATTGACCTAATGAAAGATTCTCGGGGGAAAGTCCAATTCAGTGATTGCCTTTCTTACTGGGCYGCGCCTAGGGTCTTCATGTAATGCTAATGCGAGCAGTCAGTTGGCGCAAGAAAGGCCTCAACCGCGGCGTAATCTTTTGTGACGAATGCCCCGCTACGGCTCATAACGCCCGTTTTGTTTTCTCAGACTAAGAAAGAGGTTGGGTGTGGCTAAAAGTAGAGTATGAGGGGGAGGCTTTAACAAAGAACTTTCTTAATTCCCTAACGAAATGCAAGACTTGGCCCAAGCTAGTCGCTTTCTTCTATATGACAGACAACCCGCTTTCCTCTTTGTTGATACTCAATTCTTTCCCTTGCTTGTTCTCGCTATAAGTGGGAGACGGCTACTTTTTTCTTGTCTTAGTCAAATCTTTCTCTTTCTGACTAGTGGAACAATCCCCCTTTCCATCATTCTTCTGGAACGCAAATGCTTCTTCCTCTTCTTTCTCCGGGAAATGCTTCAAATCGAAGTTTCAGCCTCCTTCTTGAAACTATTCCGCCCATCCTTGATCTTTATGCGCATTCTGTAATATAATAAAGGACCTCATTCATATCATAAGCGCAATCATYGCATGGGTTCATTGGACAATCCAAGCGGCTAACTAGGTTGGTTGATTTAACTAAGAGTGATGCACAGCATTAGGATTGAGGGTTGGTGGGMAAGTTCTCACAATAACAAAAGGCAGGCGATCCTTCATTAGCCTGGGTCTACCTGTAGGTAAAGGCAAAGTCAAAGCCAGGACTGAGAATCAAGACTATTCTGGAGGGAAGCAAGAAGTACAGTGCCGGTTAAGCCGAGTTATCCGCCATTGAGCGTCTTTTCTTTGTCTTGGTTTTGGAAGGATCTCCGCTCTAAATTCCCTCATCAATGATCCGTCGAATATACCTAAACTAGGACTCGATAGTCCAGCTCAATCTACTCAACTGAATTTCTCACAACTTATGTAAAAACAGTTTGAAATAACTCGGCCTGGATAAGACGGGAGGGAGAAGGAAGTTTCAGAAATTTGACTTAAGTCTGTTTGGATGATTCTCTTGCTCATCTTGCTCATATGTCAGATTGCTCGCTCAGTAAGTGAATGGTTCACCTCTGTCCGTCCAGCCGTTCTCTTAGTTTGGTTCGGGGTAGGTAGACTGAGGAAGTGGCTTGCGAAAAGGGGGGAAGCTCTACAAGATCAGAGAAAGATTAAATCCACGCCTTTACTCTTTTGGGGGTCCTATGAACATAATTAAGTACCGCGGCAGAATCAGAATAAAAGACCTTAGATTATGAGTATAGTAGTTCAGGTACTTTATCCCGAAAGCGAAAGAAAAAGTGTACCCTTAGATTGAGATCCCCGAAGAAGGTACCTACGAAAGAAAAAAGCAGGAACCGGTTCGCATAGGGGAGGAGCCTAATTCCTTTTAGTGCTTGTGCGAAAGAAAGGTTGTCTCGAGGAGTCATAGCGAGTGGGTGTAGCATAGTCATAGAAAAGTATGCAGAGTAGTGTCCTTGTCCTTGCTATTGATAGGAAAGCTAATCATTTGYATTAGCGATTGAACCCTAAAGGCGCAAGGGAATATATTTGACCAATGGGTAAGAAGTAAGGTGACCTACAYGCCTTTTGTTTGAAGTGTTAGAATAAGAAGCCGCGGAGCTCAATTGAAGTACTGGGTTCACTTCCTCACTACGCCAAGCAAGTGAGCTGAGGGAGGCGGRGTCCTGCTGGGTATATTGGCGGAGAAATAACATGTAATCTTTCCGAGACGTAGTTTATTTGAAGAGGTCATTTTTTGGAAGAATTGATGGAAGCGAAGCTGACTCGACCCGGCGATCGTGACACTCTCATCTTTGAAGGTCAAAGGTCTTACTATAGTTCTGAGCATCATAAAAGATCGATCCTAGTGATCTTTCTTGCACATGYTGCTCCGGCTATTACTCTTCTTCACTCACACGATTTTACCAGATCRAACTTACAGAAAATCTTCAACTGGATTTTTTTGACCTTTCCTCTTCTACTACYCGGCAAATGCTTTCCTTTCTGCATCCGGCTAACGTGCCCAGACTAGAGCTTAGCTTCTTTCCTGTATTCTCTTAGATATCAAATCAAAAAGAAAGAGAATAAAAGTAAGTATGCCTGTCATGAGGYTGAGTTCACTCCTTGAAGTCTTTCTAAATGGGTCGCTTCGATGTAGAAAATAGAGGAAGCGAAGACAGRAAGGAGCCTGGTTAAAGCCATTTCATTTATGTTGTAAGCTCATTTACTAGCGAATAGATCATAATAGCGCCTTTATCCCGCTAGGTAGTAGRAATCTTTTTTAAATAAAGGGGCTAACTATCTCAACTTTCTTTCCTACTCTCTCTAAGATCTAAGAAAGGTATTTTCAAGCTAGTCATTGACTCGTTCCGAGCACAGCTCAAACTAAAGCCCCTGCTTTATACTCTGATTCTGCAGCCGCAAAGGGTCGCTTTAGTTCTTAATTATCAGTTTGGTTTATATAGAAATACGAGACTAAGTGATTTCCCAGGCAAAAGAATGAACCTCCTTAATATGTAATTGGATTGAGCTGYCGATTCTCCCTTTTCTGCTTCATCCAAGCTTCGTACCTTTTGATTTCATGAAGGATCTTTCTATTTTTAGGAATCTCATCTCAAAATACAATTAAAACAGAGTCTTTTGACCTAAAAAATAAATAGAAGGGGGGAGGAGAAGAATGACTACTTTTTAACTTTAGCTAATAAAATCATTTTAACAAGGATGCATTTGCTTGCAATCCCTCTCTTTTCGGCATAAAGCCTTTCCAATTCAAAGGATCCATTGAGCGATCTAAGAGATTGGTTTTATTGCGCGGGGTAGAAAGGTCGAGCCTAACTTTACTTATCTTTTGAGCATTTTACTTTTAATTTAATGCAGGGGAGCGATTCTACTAAACAAGGAAAAAAAGCCAAACAAGAGAATAAGAGAGAAGAAGAGAGAAGAAGCAGCAAGCAGGTTAGCATACGTGGCAGGCAGATGTATCAATTGAAGCGCAAGCAATAAGTCCTGTAGCTGATTCATTGATGTATGTCGCTTTTAYATTTCTTTTCATACTTATCTTATTAAATGTGGTGTGAAAGGATGTCAGTCCCTTCTTCGGATCCTGCTCTTTTTTTTTTAAGCCTGAGATAGACGGATAGTCCGTGATGAAGGGTTTTTCTAAAAAGGAAGAGTTTCAAAAGCTATTTATATCTGCTGCTTTCGATTGGTATCCTTTTCTCGCACTAGCGCTTTCTAGTCTGACTGGGTTAATCAAGGCGGCTTATTCATTAACAAAGCTACTATATCCCGGAGGAATGTGCATTCGGACTAGAAAAAAAGGAAGTTGCTGACGAAGTTGCTTACGCGGCAAGCGAGATGAGGATTCTCAGTTGGTGCACCGCTCGAAGTCTACTTAAAGCCAACCCCCACCCGGGCCACTGGAAAAGACTTCCCTTGCCTTAATCCTCATAAATGAGGTAAGATCATATGCTCTTGTTCAATATTGAGATGTTAAATCGTTTTGTGCTATAATTATTAGGTCTACAAGGTTTAAGTCTAGGTATAGATAGATAAACATAATATCTGTGYTGCGCGATGAGAAATAACTGTCAGTATGAAGAGTATGAGCAACAGGGCTTGCTACATAGATTTGAGCTTCTATCGCTTAAAGCGAATTCAAATGAAAACGAGTTCCCTTGATAAATATTCTACAGGGACTAAACGTCCTCAACCCGGRTTTCCGCGTTAGAAATCCTTCGGGCAGGGTTTTAAGAAATGAATCCTACCATTAGAGTTTGTTTTTGTAGAAGTTTTGTTTACTGCTTTGCGTGTACCCTGAACTATCRGAGGTATAGTTTTTTCTGTATCCACCATTCTTCCGCGCTTTACCAGTCTTTCTACGCGAGCCCCCTMTTATATTCTTTTTTATTTCAGAAAAAGGCATTACCCCTAATTTGTGTTTTGAAAAAGTCTCCCTAAYCTGGAAGTTAGAGAACCAGCCCAATCCAATGCTCTATCCCTCTCCGTGGAATGATTACCACTTTACCRAGTCTCAGTGAAAGTAAGATCATAACCTATGCACTCTTCTTTCTAATGGACGAAAAYGAGCGAAAGAATGTAGTAAGCAAGATCAAGAAATGCGAATAAGGAGATCCAGTGCCATTTTACCTATGTTTTCGGGGTTGCTTATATAAGAGAGGGATAACGGAATCCTCTTTTGTATCTGGCTTCGCCTTCTACACATGGCCATCAAACCTTTCTTTTCATCATAAATGCAAATGCATGTACTGGTATATCAAAATGAAGAAATAGAATGATGATTCGGAAATTGAATTGCTTTTGTTTGAGTTTGAATAAGAACCCACATAATGAAGCAGCTTTTGAGATTCCCGCTGTTCTTCTGCCTATACACCCATTCCGCCTGTTCGTTACGATCTGTATCCCGGSCGGTTATCTTGCTTATCTGTCGCTCAGACATCTGCTCCTTCTTTCAATGCATTCTGAAGGATAGCAGTTACTCATAGTAAGTAGGATTTGTGATATTAGMATTACTCGCTTGAGCAGAACCCAATACCATTTCTCCTGTTACCACCTCTCCTTGATCGGCCATTCGCGCTTGCTGGTCCCCGACGATTGGTTAGGCTGCCGTTGCCTCTTGCTCGGTCGTTGCTCATGCCATTTCTTTTGGCCCGCCCCCGCGTCTCATGCTGAGGTTTAAGGAATGAGATTGACTATCATTAAAGAAAGAAAAGAAAAAGTCTAATGGAAGCCGCCCTCTATATTCCCACCTCCTTTCATTCTTGTCTTTTGCCTCATCTGCCTTACCGTGYTGTACCTCTTTTTTTAATTCAATTAGGAATTCTTTCTAATTAAGTAGCGGGTCCAACTCATAAAGCAGAGATTTGTTGAGTATAGCAAAAGAGGAGTTGGCCTTTGTATTCTTAACAACTGACTTGCATTTTTTTTTCCAAGAAAATGAGACTAGCGTGAAAGCACTATCCAAGTCTTCTTACTCAAGATAAAGGGCCAACGAAATAATGAAACCTATAATAACCAAGGGCAAGTTTAATGTTCTTTTTTCATTTGCATTTACTATGAATGAACGAATGAATACTACAAAAGATAAGAACTTTACGATACCACGCCCGTGATTCCATTCTCGGGAGGACTCACTTCTTTCTGGTCCTTCCGCAGCTCTCAAGTCAACCTCGCCCCTTTGTTTTGATGAAAAGGTACCTTCTCGTCTCGTATTATCTGTTATAAGTAATGAAGTATCTAGCCTTCTCCTCAAGCAAACTACTCCTTTCTTTTTATTAAACTCTGTTCGAATCTTCATTTCATGAAAATAATGAACCCTCTTAGATTGGGCTGATTTTTTTAAACTTAAAACAAAGATAAGACTAAAATGCAATACCGGAGGTTTCTATATCAATTCCAACTTTTCAATTCTTCAGTAGGTTGGGTAGGCTGCTGTTAGTCTAGAGCCACTCTTACGAGATAGGGAAGGTCTGAAAGGCTCGACCAAGAGGTAATACAAGAAACTTCTTTTATTAYATTTCTTAGATTGAAGCTTAAGAAGCAAGCACGTACATGATACGATTCCGGATTCTATATTTTATGTGAATTTCCTCTCGGGATTAAAAGGTATTACCGCCTGCCCCTATCACTACATATGATTGTGCCGYCCAGTCCTATCTATACCTATGCATGCAGTCAATTAGTAACCGGCCAATAAGGTCTCTACTTATGAAATGGGCTCGTCAAAGGCTAAGTTCTACGTTTCGAGCCAACCCGGGGAACCAAACCTCGCTCCTTAGAACCTCAATCTAGCTAATAAGTTAAGAAACTGAGTCCATAACCATAATAAAGAAGAGGTTGTAAAGCGCCATAACAGGGCATTAGGGTGRGGTTGCCGGTTCTTTAAACCATCCTGTCAAGCCACATACTCTATCCTACGCGTCTTTTAACAACCGCGCATAAATGGTAGCGCGCATGMGTCGCCTCTGCTCTGTGGGTAAGTAAGGGGTGTAGCCTTAAAAGAATGTAATGATACTCACTTTAACCGGCCAGACCTGGCCGAAGCTTTCTTCGGCGAAACTCTAGTCAGAAAGAGCTACCTTTCAAAAGTATGTTCTCGCTAATTCTCATCACCAAGGATGTCGGAACGAAGCTCACAAGAAGCGTAATCCTTCAATCTGATGAAAACGGTTTGGGTCTTACTTACTTCTGTTCATGATCATCAATTTTTTACTTTTTGATTCACGTTTACGTGGTTCGCGTACCAAGCTTAAAGYAGCAGGCTCGACTAAACCCTCTATTTTAGATCAACTTTTACGGCCGGTCCCTGCTTAGGAGCTCCTTCTCTAAGAACTTTTCTTTTTTCTTACACAACCTAGGATTCGCGAACGTACGCAAGTTAGTAAGCCCAGTTCAAAGGGAGCAAGTCAAATCTCTGAAACGGGCGAGTGTAGTTACGGAGCGAGTAGTCAGAGCAGTCTCTTAGCTTGGGAAATACCCTAATTCGATTGACCCCCGATTTCTTATATATTTATATAGCYTAGTTGACTAGTCGAGACCTACTCCCGGTAGTTGTGGGTAAGTCGCCGCCCCCTACTCAACTTTGCTTTAGATTGACTCTTTAACAGAACGACTAAGGCGTTGGCTGGAAAAAAGAGGAGCCGAGGATAGACGCAATCTTAGAATAAGATGTTAGAGAATAGGATGCTTCCGGGGRAATCAAAACTAAACTAAGAGGATGTTGGTGAGTAAAAGGTTACAGACTCTACTAAGTTAAGTAGTAGGCGTGGATTAAGTTATTTAGTCATAAGATATCGACCACCAGTAACCAATCTCCTCCTCAATAAAAAGTTGGGGCATTTACTTCCCCAAGCAACTGGACCAAGGAGAAGCCTTAAAAKAAGGATCTCTTCGACCGGTCTTCTCTTTACTATAAGGCTACGAGACTGTGGATGAATTCTGCTTGGGAGCAGGAGAGTCGGCGATCCAAAGGTCAATCTTGGTTTAGTTCAAAAACAGAAGACAAAGAAGTCAATCGTAGGTTCGGTTCGTACAGCAAGTTCACGTGTCAGAAATGCGCTGGTCCACTTCTTAATTAGTCGATTTTCTTGGGCCAATCAGTAGACTTTTTCCCTTAAATTCATGTCCAATCCCAAGCTTGATTAAGTAATTTCGTCTGCTTTGTGTCGATCCTATGCCTAGGGCGGTAGTCTCTTCAATCCAATCAAAGTCTTGGTCTCTCCTCCACCTGCCTTACTTTAGCGGCCTCTCTTACCTTTACTCTCTAAGTCAGGCTAGAAGCTAATCCTAAGGTCGTGGTTACTGAAAGTAGGATTAGAGATAGATAGGAATAGAGTTCAACTGAGTCTTCATGGTCTGATAGGCCTAGCGGGGGTTTAGAGTTTCTATTTAGGCCGGTTCGTAAGTGCGAATAGAGCCGATATCGTTCAAAGATAGCTATTCATTCTTCCGGTCTCATTCTTTCTGCTAAAGTGGGTAGAGTCCTCATTAAGGTAGGGGTGAATCGTGATTGGCAAACCGAGATTTTCTTTATAAGGAATAAATGCAAAAGCCTCACTTTACTGATCTCGCCCAGTTCACTCCTTGGCTCGGCAAAGCAAAAGAAATGAAAAGTCATCCTGGAAGAAAACTTTCTTTTATAGTAATTCAGTCAGTTGCTAGCTATCCTATAAGCAAGACTGATTAAAGTATGGGGATCGCATCAATTTTGACTCATATACGCCGCGTCCGCTCTGCTGGACTTCATACCTCTTTTCTCAATCTCATAACTGAGGCCAAGATAAAAGAAAAGCTATCCGGGTAAAAGCCGAAGTCATCGTGCCAGTCTGTGTTATTTTTTCATCTTTCTATGTCGGAATTAAAGAAAAGATAGCCTTCCAATCAATTATAGAGTAAGGTATTAACAGAATTAAAAAAGCAAGGTCGTCGGGGTCCCGATCTCGTTAAAGTGGTCGTGAGGTTTGTGGCTTCTTCTCTAAGATCTGTAGCATAGGAAGAGAGGGGGGGCRGACTTCATCAATTATCGGTATTCAAATAGCTTGTCGCACGACTACTCGCTCCGTTTGATCACACCCTGGAAATCACTTTTGGGGCAGCAAGAATGCCCGCATTCGACCAAAGGCAAGCAGAAGAAGAGCAAGAGTAGTATAGAGCATGTTATCATTAGTAGAAGTCTGAATTCCCGGCTTTTTTAATTGCTTTTCTTTCTCTATGTGGTATTTTACCAGAGAATAGGGTTCGCCTTTTGGCTCTAAGTAGTCCCCTTTCTTTCTATAGGAATATGCGTCTTTCGACCAATATAGGCACCAACGAAGCAAGTAACCAAATAAAAGAGTCATTACAAAGCTCAACCAATATCCGGAGATAAAGCCCTTGATACTAGAACAAAGAAATCTCATCCTTAATTAGGCTAAGAGATCACTACACACATCCTATTTTCTGATTTATCGAGAGAATAACTTGACACCGCTAGTCAATTACAACAAGAATTAAATGGTCGAGGCAAGGGAGACTCCCCCCCCCCCCCCCCCCCGAAATAATATATATACTCGCGCTGCATCATCGCAGAAGTCTTGGGACATTTCTACAACGAAATGCAAGAGAAAGAAAGAGGGCCTCTGGCGCGGGATCATTTAATTACAATTAAACTTTTTTTSAAACAAGCTTATCCTTTGAAAAAATATATATATATATTCTCGAACAATATAACATAGGTCTACATATACGTAAGAAACATCATCAGATAGATATGTCACAATGGGTGGATAAACAGTGGCATTGGACACTGACCGCTATTGGGCTATTCGTGAAGAAGTGATCGGATGCATCTGATCTGCGGCCTTTGAGTTGTTTTACATTCCTCCCTTTGAAAAAAGGGCTTTCGGCCGTTAATCTCAGCTCTTTTTTCCCTATTAGATAAGCTCGAGGGTAAAGGCAGTGGTTCATAGCAACAAGTAAGGTAATCATTTCCTAAGTCTTAGACAAGGCCTCAATCGATAGCTTACTACATGTGTTAGTTTAAAGATCCTAAGCCGAAATCGCTTTCTTCCCATCTTTTCAAGTTCATTTGATTTGGGCAATTTAGTTCTTCAAAATTTTAACACTTGAAAAGTGCTCTTGGTATTCCTATCCGCATGGAAGCAAGATACGAGAGAGATTGCTTAGATTAAGGGCGGAGAGGCAAGGAAAGACGCAAGTCACGAAGACAAACTGCATTTAGTGTTAGGATGTGTACTCACATCTTTCATATATAGTAAGGCTTCACCACCGGGGATCTCGAAACAAAGCTTACTGGTACCATCATTCAATAACTGGATTTTTCRAAAAGAGTCTGAGAATCTCGGCTTGCTTGTCATCAACCTATTTGCTCACAGACCATCGGCCGATCAATCAATAAGTGAAGGATTTTTTTCTACAAGTAAGGAGAGGCAGGAATTCGGCGACATCCATAAAAGGGTGGCATTTACCGTCCCTCCTACTAGCGTTTAAGAAAGCTCATTTCACTAAATTAAGTTAGCTCCCCATGTCCCGAGAGCAAGAAGCTACCTCCATCCTACCTAAGAACAGACGAAGTAMCCACCGTTGGGTAAGCTTTCCTCTGCTTTGCTTTGTTATAGTCAGATGGCAGAATGCACTTCAGTAGATCTTTATTCCTCCTGAATCGGGTTTGAGAGATCTATTTCTTTCACAGTTACAGAATGAGTGGAAGTCTGGGTTTGGATTGTCTTTTTCTTTTCCACTTTCTTTCGCACGGGTCATTAGAAAAGGGGTGTTTAATCAGACTTTGTGCTAGCTTATGTGGTGAATCCTCTTCTTCTTTCTCGGGTCGACCRGACCCATTCACGAAAGCTTATTTGTTAATTATAGGTCGAGCCTTATTCAATTCAGATGGAGATAAGTGATCTCGCTTGCGATTTCAGTCCTAAGCTCGTAGGGTAAGAGCCTTTACTCTACTCTAAAAAGGTAGCATCTTCCTCAGATTCCCAGTCCTTTTTCTCTTCTCAACCTTTTTAACAGTAGGATTGATCCGCCATTAACTTAAGTAAAATCGCTTTCTAAGTTATGCAAGAGGTCATGGCCRTTACTGCTTTTGCTTCATAAGTAGAGCGGGGAAAGTCAAGCTAACTTCCGAGTAGCACAGGGGGGTTCTATCTTTAAAGAGCATGAGTTCGATCCGTAATCTCATACCATAATAGAATGAGCTTACTTGTCTTCTTTTCTTTAGAGTAGGTCTAGGAATGGATTGCTTTCGCTTGCTTCGTCCAATTACTAGCGGTCTTTGCGCGGTGACTAAAGACTCGTCGTTTGCAAGCTAGGCTTCCTCTGATTTACGAAGAGAAAAGGACCTCCTTTGCAGGATTGGGCATTGCATCGGGATGCTTCAAGACAACCCTCGTTTCCTTTTGTCTTTGCTGTCCTTAAGCTTGCCTTACTCTTGTACGATCAGAGTGGGAAAAAGACCGGGGAAGGGGAATAGGAAGGGCGTTAAGGTCGTAGATCCGYGGATCACAAAAAAGATCCGCAGCTTTTGTTATTTTTTTCTAGCTTTTGCTCGCATACCACTGCACCATCCGTCGTGCACGTATATAGTTATCTAATTATAATAAGAAAGAAATTCTTGATTTTGATCAGGATCGTAGGCACCTATATGCTTTATATATCCCTTTTCAGTAAAGTAAAGGAAAATCTAAGGTCTTGGGTTCTCGAGATACGAGCATCGGACCAAGAAAAATAGCACGGTTCGAATCAGATTGTGAAATTTTCTAAAATCGCTTTTTGGTGAAACGAACAAAAACATGTAGCGAGGAGTCGACTCTTCCTGCGTTGGTTAGGCTCAATTCTTAAATTCTTCTTGGGTAATCGGCAAACTGGAAAGTGGCTCCCTGACGGTCCTATTTTTAAAAATTATTCCTCTGGTTTTTTCTATCTATCTATCTATCTCTATTTAACTTTAGTTTTTACTCGGTATTGCTTCTTATCCTTTTAATCTTTGTACGCTTGAAAGAAGGTTTTAGAGTCTCTTGCTTGCCACGAGTCGCCAGCAGTAGTAGGAGCTAGCTGCGCCCAATGCCGAAGCGTGCGTGAGAATTTCCCCTTCATCTKCTAATTCACATTCTTCTTACTTTGTCAGTAATAGAGGAATTTTTGATTATACATAATGGCTAGACTGATCATTCCCTTTTCTTTTTGTGTCGTAGCAGGGGAGCATTCCTTATGCGGCTTTCTTTTTTATCGGTAGATAAAGAATGTTTCATTTGTAGTACTGGTTCCTCCCTCGATTTTCCTTTGCTGCTGTCTGTTGTTATAGATAGGATGTTTACAGCACGACTTGTTACACCTTATTGGAAAGAGAAAACTGACTTTTACTAAGGCTCAATACATCAGCTACCCTCTTACGTTTAGACGTTTACTTCATAATGATTCTTTAGGAGCGAGTGTAATCCCATAACGAGAAAAAAGAGCCTAAACTCTAAATTTGACCCTTAATTAAGAATATGTAAAAGAATTTCTTCTTCTTTCCTTGTACTTGTATGAGAACAAGTAGTCTTGTATTGGACGAGTAATTAGGCGAGCAGCTTCACTAAATAACATATATAAGAAGAATACACTCTTTTATTTTACGAAAACATAAGAATTCAGATTATTTGCGGAGCATATTATATAAATGTGGGGTCTGTTAGCATACGCGGCTACTGTTGTAGTATTTTAGTATAAAGAGCTTCCTTGACTCCTATGGCTTTTCCCTTTGATACCGGTTCAACATCCTAAAACAAGTCTTTTATCGATTTCCTTACGTGACTCTTCAACCTGAGGTTGTTTACGTCTTACTTTGATGCTTCTTTTTCTTATGCTATTTATAGCTCTCTAAATCCAGCGGTGTATTTAGGGCAGCAAACTCTTATCGCGGGTTCATCTTGAGTGGATCTATACAAGGATACCTTCCTTTAATAAGACTAAGGTTCCCTCAAGACTCTTTCTAAAGCATGCTTTATTCTTCAAAATTCTTCGAGAAGAAAATACAAGCTCATCCCAACCAACCAAAAGAAGGTTCAAAAAGTGAGGTTGAAACTGCTGATGATGATGGTGGTCAAAGACGGGCCCCTCTATATCTTATCCACTCATCCGAATCCTACTTCGAAAACAAGAGACCCGGACAAAACAACTTCTACTAACAACTGGGAATCGCGCTGTCAAGCCAAGAAACTTCCCTGTACTTTACTAGTAGATATCTTTTACTACTTATATTCTTTCCGTAGAACGGGATTAATTCTGGTGCGAGAAATAGAGCTAGATATTTATTTAAATGTTAGAGAAAGCTGTTACAAACCTTTATTTAGAGCATTTTTAGTATCGAGTGACCTTCAAGGCAGGCTGAAGAAGCTCTTTATGCATCTTCCGAATCATCTGGAGATGTCTTTTATTCTGTAGCTTGAGCTGCTTGCTGTACAGGAAGCGTAAGCTTTAACAGAAGCTTCTCGGCATAATGTAATGAAACCGTCAGTACACCACCACTTCCGCTCTTTAACTTACGATCCTTTTTTCTTTATAGCCTTTGCTTTCTTTGTTTGAAGTGAAGCGACTAAACCAAACCAAAGAGGGGTCGACCCCAGTAGCTTCACTCTTTAGAATTCTAGAGTTTTGCTGTAGGAAGCAGTTCATGAAGCATATTCTTATATATGATATAGGCAGCTCACTCCTGTTATTATGTTATCAAGGCGCGGTTAGGCCTCAGGTATAGATGGGCCCTCCACTTGCATTGTTATTGTTAAAGGGGCGGGCATCTTTTCTATCTAGGTGTGTAGGTGCGCCGAGCGGGCACTAAGATCTTAGTGCTAGTGCTTTGAAGCGGAATCCCAATCCAGTTAAATTCCACTTAGAATTTTTTCTTTAAGTAAAGGAAAGTTTTTTTCTTATTATATATCTTTCTAGTAGGAAAAGACTTGACCATCTACTTAAATCCCACCCCGGTAAATCTCTCTGCTGTTTATGTAAAATATTGAGTAGTAAACCACTTCTATTCTGTTAATGACTTGCGGTAAGTAAGGAAGAAGCACCACCTCCTTCTTAAAGAATCACCCCACGTGCATACTCAGTTAGAGGGATCTCGACAAGGAGTAAGAAGAATCTTATTCATGTGACGCAAGCACAAGCGTTAACAATGCAAAGTACCGACGAGCGAAACGGAGGATAAACGAATCTCCTCGCTTAATGAATGAACGCGAACTTAAACTATATACGTGGAAAAGATAATCTTGAGCGATAGCGGAGGAAGCATTCTTGAACGAGGTGGTGTTAAAAAAAGTTGTATCAATCCTAAAGCTGATGTTCGTATGATTAGAAGWCGGTTAAGGAGAAGGTAGTTCGAGTCGACTGAATTACGACCCACCCTAACCTTGACACTCTAGTCTAAGGCGGTATGCAACCTTCTTTCTGGTTATAAACTTTCCAGAAGTTAGAAAAAAAAAAGAACAGAAAGACTTTGTTTTACAATAAAGTCTTTCCATGCTTGTTTTACTTTTGARTCTTAGAGGAATTCACTAATCTTAGCTTAGATTTTTTCCATTAATAAAAAATTCTTATATAACTAGAACTGCAGGTTTTGAGAGAGATATGCTCCCACATCAGAATGAAGATTTTCACCGTAAAACAGAAAAAGCATATTAATATATATATAAAGTAGCTGGTTTGGCTCCTAATGCTCCTAATTATTTTATTTTTATAAAGCCAGACGATATGGCAGCGCTTAGTAGCCGAATACGACACCCCCCAGGCTTTCATTTCCTAGTTAATCGAACCAAATACAAGGAAGAAGTAAAGACATAGGTGCGCATATGAGATTGTTCTGTAAGAACTTGGCTAGCTACTTGCTCTGTATGAAACACTTGATTACTCGCTTTTCGGTTAGCCGCTGTTAAGACTGTTATATATAAGATTTAGTTTWAAGAAGTACTTGGGTTGGGCAGCATAATCTTTATTTGGAGCATTAGAAAACTAATCATYATCAAATGAATAGAGAAAAGATACCTTACCGAGACTAGGAGGTTTTTGAGAAGAAAGCATTCCCTTGTAAGTTAGAATATTTGCATCACCCACATATATTGCTTTTGTTTTGAAAGCATTTAGTAAGAAAGAATTCTTTGTGTTAGTTAGAAAAAGAAAGTCCTTATACTATAACAAGTAGCTTCCTGAACAGCGAGGATACTAAACGTAGGAAAAAAAATCTCATGGGAAAGATTAGCTTTCTCTAGAACATTAGCACGAGCTATATCTGTAGAAGGAGAAGGATCCGGAATAGATGATGGCCTAACTCGAACTACTAGCTCTAACTGGCTAGAAGAGTCAACATAGGATTGTAACAAGCTAAACGTATACTACATACTAAGGGAAGAAAGAAGAGAGGATATAACATATATAGTAGGTACTACGCCGGATATACAAGTTGCAGATGAAGCGTCATCGGTTACAAGGGATACGACAGATAGAGTGTAAATAAAAGTTACACCCAATAGATCAGACACATCATAATCCTACTACTAGTAGTGGGTTTCCCGGCGAATATCGGTTTACATCGGGCATCTCCGATACACCAGATACAGATCGATTAGGCACATACACGTGAGATAGAGCGTTAGCGGATACGGGGACAGTTGCTCTTTTTTTTCTATCTCCTTTGATTCTATTTATTGTTGTGGGTTGGATATGTACCTGCCAGTTGGCACACCTCTTGTATTGTAACAGCAGTAGCTCCGGCTGTGTAACCCTTCTTTTCTTTCTTCGTTTACTTTTTTTTTTT
>VHZZ01006766.1:0-10291 GCA_009801015.1 Silene noctiflora | reverse complement strand
GCTCTATATTCAAACAGGTATGATCCTACTATGCACCCAAGGGACTTCTCCTCATGTTATCACTCCGCTTCCTTCTCCGCTCGAGCTTGACTTAAGTTAATAGAGTAGGATCCTCGCTTACTACTTTCCTCTTTTTTCAAGAGAGCTCTTTCGTGAATCACAACTCATATCGAATTAAGTTCAATTATTTTATTAATGTAGTTTACTTAGCAAACCCACTTGTCTCAAAATATACGAAAAGGCTTCTCATTTTTTCCATCTCCCACGAGAACCCTCTTTGAATTCGAAGTTGACTTTTGCTTTCATTATATCAGCATCAAATCTCGACTCGGCACTAGCCCTTTAGTACTTTTTGAATTAAATAGAAGACAAGACCCCCTTCCCATACCTTAAAGTTAAAGATAAAGTAGAGTCCTTATAATATAAAATACACTCTTGAATTGTAAGGAATCGCGTGTACGAAGAAAAAAAAAGTTCCCACAGAGCACTAACTAGAAATAGCATAGTGCTTTCTTTCATTCTCTTCTTTTTTGGTATACCGGCCCCTCTATAAAACTAGAATAGAGCAAGGAGCGAGAAAAAAACTTCTTTGTCTGTCATGATGTTAGAATTTGCACCTATTTTTATCTATTTAGTGATCAGTCTGCTAGTATCTTTGATCCCACTCGGCCTTCCTTTTCTCTTTTCTTCTAACACTTCTACTTATCCAGAGAAATTGTCTGCCTACGAATGTGGTTTCGATCCTTTCGGTGATGCCAGAAGTCGGTTCGATATAAGATTTTATCTTGTTTCAATTTTATTTATTATCCTTGATCCGGAAGTSACCTTTTTCTTTCCTTGGGCAGTCTCTCTCAACAAGATTGATCYYTTTGGCTTTTGGTCCATGATGGCCTTTTTATTGATTTTAACGAKAGGCTTTCTCTATGAATGGAAAAGGGGCGCTTTGGATCGGGAGTAAGTACTAGTGATAGCAGAAAAAAGAGAGAAAAAAAGAGATGGAGTAGGGAGGATACTGACTCGACAGGAAGGCATCTTTCTTAACTATTCTAGTTATAGTAGCCCCCGTTTTGTGGCAATTCTTAAGTAAGCATGCTTTCTTTTCTTCGTTCTCCTCTTCTTTTGGATTCTTACGAACCTAAGATCAGTCTATGCAAGGACGCTTAAAAAGGTTAAGTTCAGTCTGTGCTCCAGCGGGAGTTGTACTCCTGATGCTAATTCCTATATGAATACGCCTCTTTCAGCCAAGTACAGCTAGCTCAATAACTTTTTATGTCAAACTGTACGTCGTTGCTTACCGAGGTATGAGTTGGGCTTCAACCTTTTGCTTTAGCATTTTGGGGATTGCCGGGTAAACCTCTGCATACTTACTAGAAAGTCTTTTCACCTAAAGACTCATTGGGAGTGGACAAGGGAAGGAGTTGAACCTGTTAGCATGCGGGATAGGGAATCCTCTTATTCCCAAGAGCATATTAAATAACGTTAAAAAGTGGGTTACGTTAGGTGGGTCGGACGGTTGCGTTTAAAAAGGAAAAGAGGGAGTCCTCGTTTCGCTTGCCACGTACATCAGTAGCTCTATTGCTAGCTTCGAAGACTTACTTAACACTGAGGTATACCCGAAAGCTTAGGATAAGACTCCATAATCCAGATTGGGCAAAGCTTTCCTATCTGGGCCAGTGCCCATAAGATCCGTGCTACCTCTAGATAGAGCAGTGGTATAAAACCAACTCCCTCCTTGTGTTTGGGTTGAGCAGGAGAGTGAGATCAAAGCCGCTGTCGGAGCAGCGCCGTCTTTCTCATTCCTATCGCCGGGAAGAGGTCAAAAACCAGTAGACAAGTGAATTCTTTGAATTGAAGGAAGGGACTCTACTCTATTAGAATAGACCCCTTATTTAAAGTATAGTTTACTTCCCGGTAAAGTGAAAATTATCTCGGGAAGATATTTTGAAAGGCCCAGTGTTAAAAGAAAACCGAGATTTTTCCTTTATTTTAAATTTCATTGAATTTAAAGATCTCTCATCCAAATGAGCTGGTGGAGGAGCTTTATAGTTTTATAATATAATAAGGAGCTCGTTACATTGAATGGTCTCACCCCGGGCATCTGCTTTCCTATACCTATGGAAAAGAAAGACTCTTTACAATCGATCCATTACAAAAGGGGCTGAGGGGATGGCAGAAAAGCAAGCCTCTCTTCCACTAGCCAGAGAAAGGGATGAATAAGATAAAAAAGAAGGATGTCCCGAACTGAGAGCGGGTGTACTTGACAGGGCTGTTGCGGATGAAAGCAAGAAAAATTACACAAAGACGGGCACTAGAATTTCAATTACAATGGACAGAGGACAAGATCGTCATGCCCCAATAAAGTATACCACTAGTGGACATTCCGCTGTTTGCTGAGATTGGGATAGGATCGAACTCCTTTATTTAGATCAGCCATCACAGGCGCTGGCTTTATTTGAGAAATTAGCTCTTTTAATATGAGTCATTTCCTATACATATATAACTAAGGCACAAGCAGGATGTTAGTGAGAGGAGATTCCTATCCTATAAGGAAAAGGCAGCTTCCTGACCTCAACCTTAAGCCTTCGTAGGAGGGATTGCGCGAACACGGCTTTTTTTCCTTTTTTAAAGGACAAGACAACAGGCCGTATATACCTTATGGTATGGGGGTTACCCTAGAATGATAGGCACCTTTTAGTCTTTTCTTACTAGGTTTGTCTCTCCCTAAGGAAGTAGGTTATGAAGTTTTCGGTGAACTCCCTTATAATATAAAGACTGGAGTCTTGCTTTTTTGAACAAAAACTCCATTAAATGAGAAAAAAGATTACCTCAGATGCCTAAGAAAGATAAAGCATATAATATAAAAAGCTATATAGCATCCATTTAAGAATAGATGTGAATTGGAAAGCTTTAATGATCGCTCAACAACTACAAGAGCCCTAGCGGGTTAGGGAGAAGGGATTTTTATTTGCTTAAGTTCCCAAAGAGTGCAACAGCTTGGCTGTGGGATCGAGCTAGCAATTCCTGCCTTTAGAGTTTTAGTAAATAGGAGCACTCGCGTTAGAAGATAGCATTATTTATATAGTAAGTGGAGAAGGCAAGTTTCTTGGGAGCAAGTTTCGTCACAAAAGCGGATCCACGTCTCCGAGGGTGCTACCATTGGAAAGATGTCAACTCTATTCTATTTTTTGGTAAGTAGAAAGGTCCACTAAGAATGATTGTGCTTTTGACGTTGTTAATATCGGCATACGATAGCTCTTAAGGTCTCACCCCCCCTGCTCACTCTCGCTCGAACCTATTTCCCCTCCAATACGGGTAGGCCCGCGCAGAAGATAATCGGGAGCGAGTGAAGCAGACATAACGAGAATGTTGGCGGGACGTTTGTATGCGAGATGGTGAACGAGGATCTTTCTGTCGATTGTTTTAATGTTTTTTTACATGAGTATACTTATGTAATGATCTTAGATTTCGTTTTGAGTAAGCCACGCTTGGGTCTAATCTCCTGTGAGCTTTTTTTTTCTTATTCCTAGCATCTATAAAGAATGTACATGAAGTACGAATTCCAGGACCTATTGAGATTGAATTCCCACCCTTCCCCTTTTTTCGTACTTCTTTCTTAAGTAATTGTTTATCCGTCTCTACTTTTAGATCTTCCAATGCCTCTTGTTCGAGATCTGCTTTATATCTTCTTTTATGTGCTTGTTTCGGGTTGATTGACGGGCACTCCAGTGTCCCGAAAGACGTACGTCTTTATTGATAACATAAAATAAAAAGAACTTCATTCGCTTGAACTGCAACCGCTTCATTGTCCTCGGGAAAAAAGATAATTTTTTATATTTCTTTGGCCAATCCAATAGCAGGACAGCGCCTTCCTCAAATCTTGAGCCAAAGTCAGATCCTCTAAGGAAGTACCTTTAGTCAGGCCACTTGTTTTAAAATCAAGTAATGAACAATGGAAAGAGCATTAATACAGCTGGACAAGAGCGTCTCTTTTGACGAAGCGGGAATCCTCTATTTACTTAGAGTAGACAGGATTGCATATCTCGAATGGGTTGATCTAATCCTTCACCGTACTATCGAATAGAGCAGCATCAAAAAGAATATAAAAAGCAAATTGATCCTAATTAAATAACGTCATGAATAACCTTTTTTATTTAAGCGACTCGAGGAGAATGGATGGAATTGGACTTCACTCGATTTATGGAAAAAAGATCCAGGACAATTCAATTTGAGGTTCGAGAGAAAGTTTCCAAAGAATCCAGCCTTGGCTAAAACAGTTTATTAACAAAACAAGATTCTTTCGGTGAAAGATCGATAAAACCTGTAAATATAATAGGGTGCTTTTTCTTGGATATGGTTCCCGAATTATGGAAGACAGGCAGTATTGCTTGCTCGAACTTGCATCAAATGCTCGCAACCCGCCGCTTAAGCGCTTTCGAATTTAATTTAAAGTGGATCAGCCGCGGGGATGCCGCCAATCTAAATTTTTTTAAAAGGATTATGATCTATATGATATTCAAATGAGATTCAATTTGTGGTGAGATCCAACTTGTACCATCTAACGAAGCAAAGGAATTTCGCGCCGTGTTGGCGCTAGCAGAGGTTCGATCCGAGATATCGATACACAATTCTCCCGCTTTTATTCTGTTTTTATTCGATTGGCTTCTCCCTTTACTGCAGTTCAGAAAAGCACAGCGCAGAAAGTGGACTAAGGTACTTTGTAAATTTGAAAGAAGTCAAACCCCCATTTTAGAATTTAGACATGGAGGTCAGTTACCATGGGTCCATAGCCTGTATTGATTGCTACATATCTTTCTATCTATTTTATATAGGCAGGTCGAATCGAACCTTCTCCTCCCGCTGTCGGAATAGAGACTTCCTTTGATCTGATTGTACGAGAAAGGTAAAAAGATTTTTTTCGATATTAATGGTGAAACTACCCTTCCTTGTATTTCCATCAGTAGCATCCGTGAAAACTGCTTCTGGATTAGCGCCTTTTTTCCAGCTCGCTCATCAGCATCGATTCTTCTCTAGACTAAATCGGAGGAACTTCTCCGATTTTCCATCTGCTTATTCCCTTGGATTCCACTTGTAATCAGCCTCAGCTGACGTTCCTACCCAAATAAAGTGAAAGTAGTGGTCTTTTTTTTAGCGAGGCCCTTTGAATTTCATAAGGATAATTGATAAAATTTTATGCCAAATCTGAGAAGAGGAGTTTTGGATCATGAAGCTAAGAAAAGGGCGAGCGGATTCACTCCAAGAAGTGGATGTTCCCGTTTTTAATGTCAGGAAAGGTCAGAAAATAGGTACCGGTAATGAAACTAAAGGCCAACTCCCCCCTGACTAGTATCTCGACTAAAAAAGCCAGCAAAGGTTTAAAGTCACTAATTGACTTCTTCTTTATTCTTATAGAAAGGGAACATTCAATTAAAAGAAAAGAGGGAATTGAGTGCATTTTACCTTACGCAAATTAATGCTCAGGATTCTCTGGCAAAGGTCTTCCTCAGTCACAGATTGAAATGAAACGGCGAGAAGACGTGAATCATAGGAAAGAACAGCATGATGGCTCGATCGAAATAAACGAGCAGGTTAGACCAAGTGATTCCGCTGCGCTTCTTACCTTTTTTTTGGATTTGATATTTGAAAAAAAAAAAGAGCGGTAGAGAATCCACTATTGGGTCGACCAACCCTTTCCTTTTGTATTTTAAATAGTAGCTGCTAATATAGCTAATATACGGGTCCCTTAGCCAAGAGATTAAGATTCCAAAGAAAGATAAGATAATAAATGGACTTGCATTTCCATCACCATAAAAATTTTCTGGAGCATTTATTGCTTCTTCGATCACGTCTTCATCAGTTTTCTTACTTTTGTGGACATGATACGAGTAACTCTATATAAAGCGCTCCAACGGTCTTATACTATAGGAAACTTCCCTTCCTTGTGAGATTACTGATTATATCTTTTAAGCTCGGGATAGCTTTTAGAAAAGCTGCCGACGTCTTTGGCAAATCGAAGGGAAAGAGCCTACGATAAGAGAGTTTTCGAGTTTACAAATGATAGCCTTTGCAAAAATTAATTTGCTTTCTTGAGATGTAAGGTGTCTTACTTATATTTACAAAGGAGTGATCCAGTCATCTTCCACTACCAATAAGGTAGAGGAGCTGTTAACATGGCCATGCCTGCTCTATCTTGAGAATGGGTCATTTTCCACTTACTCGAGCATGCTTCCTCTTTCACACTTCTCAAATCCTCTTCGCACCCTATGTAATGGTAATAAGAATGCTTGGGAGCCACGGTTCATACCGGGCTTCGCTAGGAAAGAACATAAGATAGGGATTGGAGTTTCATCTTTATTATGGGCCCCCCCGCTTTGGCTAGCCTTGGCAGGTCAAGTTCAATCTGAAAAGTAGTTTTTATATTATAATAAGCGGGTTCGTCCATCGAGCAGAGCAAGCGAAGCGGTTCCTCCCATCCATTCTACAAATATGCAATCCCTTAAATATAAATATACAAGGCACCCTAAAAATTAAATACTTAAAATAAAGGAGAAGGCTTTGGACTTCTTTCTTATAGAAGATCCCCTACTGATACTAAATTTCGTAAACTCCACTCACTCAAGAAATTAGGATTAATCATATGAGTTAAGCACAGTTATTATTGGACGACTTAATGCCCTTTATGGGTGGGTTCTTCTCTTATACTTTTTTTCTTTAACTAAAAATTACATTACACACTTTACTTCTTAATTAAATGTTAAATGAATGTACCTTTTTTACAGAATGGATCTAGGAATGAGTTTGGACTCCTTTACTAGAGTTCGAGTCATTCACTTCGTTAATAACAAACTCGCCCTTATGTTAATTAAAGAAACTGCATTCGTAGCTTTCAATCTTTTTGCCTACTTGTTGAATTTTTTTTTGGGCTCCCCTTATGGCACTGGCTTTTTTCTAATCTCTTGTCCAAAGCGTGAGTGTAGTATCTTTAATAAAAAAGAAGGCTTGTAAGTTTATTCGTTCAAAGGAACTCTTTCTTTTACGTATGTGACCAAATAACTTTCTTTTTGAATAAGGATTTCTACTCCAATAGCAGAGTCAGCAGATGCGTCAGCGTGGACAAAGCCGCGGCTTATTAGTCTCTTGCATTCTACTAGACATTATATAAATAGAAGCTTTAGTAAGAAATTTTTTACTAGTTATAGGACAACTTAACTAAGTATCCCGTACATATTAAAAACCACAAGTTTTTCCAAAAAAAGTCAAATAAGGAACTAAAAGAGTCCTTAATTAGCACATAAGTCTAATTACACGGGGAAAGGCGTTCAAGGTAAGTTAATAGGTGGGGAGCATGCTCTTTTTTTTATTTCACCGGGCGACTTCGCATCTCAAAGAGGCTCATATAAAATGATAAATAAGTGTAACATGCTCTTAGGCTTTTGGTATAGGTAAAATAAGGAAATACAAAGATAAAATCTCTTCAACATATATTTCTACAGCTAACTAAGAAGCTATTGTTATAGTGGGTTATCCGAGAAAGAAGCGCCTTATCTTACTATATATTGAATAAAACAGTATAGTAAGTAAGAATAGTAAGTAAGATGGCTCTCGAGTCCCACCTTAAGTAGCAGTTTATGAGTTCATAATCGTACTAAATATCCTGGATAACAAAGTAGTTAACTGATTTTTTTAACTATTCAGCGGAACTTCCCCTTTATTATGCCATTGACTTATCCGTAGAAACCTAACATTAAGAATTAGAAGATGAGATGAATAGGCAGGTGGTGAAGTAGCTAGCAAATGCCCTATACAGGTTCACTTTCTCTTTTGTAACAACCTCGCCGGTTCCTTAGAAAGCTTTCTCCTTATAGGCATAATAACAAGACCGTTCGCTTTACTACTCACTTCATAACTTAATTATATGGACTCGTTCCAGAAGAATGAGGCGCTTAACTAAATCTAGTCAACTTCTCTACTTTACTGTTTTTATATATTTCTCGATCGGGTGACAAACAGCTCAAAAAAAGGAGGCATTTTGACCGGCCCAAAATTAAAAAGAAGATTACCCGTAAGCAAACAAGGTCCAATTGAGGAGTGAATTTCTGCATGCAAATGCTATTATATAAACGAAACACTTAATAAGGTAGTATAAGGGGGCATCTCTAAAAAAAAACAGATATTATAAGAGTCCTCCTCTGAGCCCGATACGCCCATTTTGACTTTCTCAGAAAAACAATCTACAATAATACAAGAATAAGGCAACTAGTGCGGAAAAGCGGTAATTTTTTCTTACTTTAGAATAACTTTTTGTTGAAGAAGCTTTGTCATCACTCTCATAAAGTTGAAAATCTTTAGCAGCTTACTCACGGCATACAGTGGAGCCTTTCAGACTTCGTCTATAAAGTAAGCGTGAGAATTTACCTAGACTTTCCCTTACATAAGCAATGGTTAACATACAAGTAATCGCCTGTTATCGGTAAATGTCATGTTAGAATTCAATAACTCAGTTAGGAAGTAAGCTAGGGCTGGGGCTTCCTCATTAGACTATTTGTAGTGTCAAAAAAAAAGAAGAACCTGACTTTTGGCTTATGTGGTACCTTCATACAGAAAAAATTTATGCTGCTTATGCTAGTGTCTTTCTCTTGGACGCCTTTTTCTAGAAGAAAGTTAGTTCCTTATAGTCTCTTTATAGTAATAGTAGTGGTCGTTCTCGCGCTTGTGCAGGAAGCTACTCGTTCTTGTTATAAGACGTTGAATGGCTCTTCTCTCATAACTAAATATAGTTAGCACAAAAGGTTAAGCCAATAATGCTACTTCCTATTCTTTTTTTTTGAAAGAGGGTCGTTGTCTATCTATAAAGGGAGCTTCTAATGCGAGGGAATGATCGTCGTTATTGAGCCTACGCAGCGGATTCCATTTAGACTCTTGATTTCCGGGATGAACCTGCCCATTTACTTCCTTAGTGATCAAGTCAATAAAAGAGAATGAAGGGTCTAAAATTTGGTATGAAGAGCTTTTGTCCCTCTCGAAGCATGTCTTTAAATACACGCCTCTCCAGCATACCTCAAAAACCAGTTATTGAATAGAGCACAACTGTATCAGAACGAAGATAAAAACTAGTTAGTTCATGAGGAAGCTTCCCTTCTATACTTCAACTCCGGGATGAGAAGGGTATAAAAATAAATTCATATCCAAAGGAAAGAAAGATTGACAGATCTCCATCCGCAGACCTAGAGCACTCAGATAGATCAGTGATGAGGTAGGTAGTGAGGTTCGAGAAGCAAAGCTCCTGCTAAAAAAAAAGGCAAGATCTCATTCATCAACAGAAGACAGAGTCTAATAAGCAACCATAAGGATCGGCGGACCATAAGTCTGGGCTAGTAGCTGCGTGTGATATATGTTATAAGCCTTACCTTTATAAGAGATTTAATTGCTCGTACTATTTCATTGGCATTAATTGTACTTCTCACGTATATATAGTTGCGTTGCACCTGTATTTCACCCGTAAAATACCACTGTGCCTCTTATCTAAAAAAGATCGTCATTCCTCTATCGTATATAATATATATAAAGGAAAAGAAATTCCCCATTCTATTGAATGGACTCTTCCACACCAAAACCAAAGAAAGTGACAGGAAGAAAAGCCTTCTGAGCTTGCATCATTTCCTAATATCAAGTTTCTCCATGTAATGTATTTTGATTTAACCAGGCTTTAAAGTATACCTCTTGTTCAAATTAGAATGTGACTCTCCCTAGCAACCTAATCTACTGACTGCGAAAACAGTCTTCATAAAAAAAAGTTTCGCGCAATATTAATCTTTTTACGCTAACGCCCACATATTCATGTGCAAGTGCAGATTACTAACTGCCGAACTGCGCGTGGAATACGGAAATAGGTGCTTTGGCTAAGGGCTTGACTTCTTCGTCTCGGTAGCTTTAGCTTAGGACCTTCAAGAGAAAAAGTTTTCCGCCTAAACATCACGCATTGTGAACCAATTACTGAATTTTTTTCTTCTTTTTTTCTCGGGGTAAAATCAAAAAGTCTACTTTTTACTAATACAAGTGTTTTCCAATATAAAACAGGCTTTTTCTTTCTTTTAGGCTAGGAAAGAAAATAGAAGAATGACCTCACTCTTATCACCCAACCCTAGCATCTTTTTATAAAGGGTCAGTTTCGCCGAATAGGGAAAGCGTTAATTCCTTTGCACCACCTCGTTCAAGAATGCTTCCTCCGCTATCGCTCAAGATTATCTTTTCCACGTATATAGTTTAAGTTCGCGTTCATTCATTAAGCGAGGAG
>VHZZ01006763.1:4208-25882 GCA_009801015.1 Silene noctiflora | reverse complement strand
ATGTAACCAATGAACCCAATGAACGTAGAGAGTCAAATAAAATGAATCTGGTGTATGCAGGTTGGGAGCCCCCTTGAATTGATTTTGGGTGGGAATGCGCCCTCGTTCCAAAATCATGGCCCCAATATGCTTAAGTCAGCCACTACGAATGGGGATGTTGAGTCGGGGATTGTATGAACATGTGTGTTATGTGCAAGATATGTGTACAAAAGTAATGTCATGTGAAATTGAAGGTACATGTGGTACGTGATTGCTCTTATTATGGTATGCGTAAATAGGTGAATGGGATAAGTAGGGTGTATGAGATGTATGTCTGTGATTATGCGGTGGTACGTATGTTGGGTAATCAGTTTATATGTTGTAATAGGTGATGTCGGATATGAACCTGTTATAGTTACGGAATAGATAGGTATGTGAATGGGATAGAAGATCGTTATATCTAATCGACTTGTATATGATCGGGTATAGAATGGAAGAAGTGTTGCAATGACTTATTAGTATGTTTTATTGTATGTTCAGTGACGATAGTTAATATCGTCATTTTGAGAGATAACTAGTGACGAGTTCTAGGTACTCCATAGACTCCGAACGAATCATTGTTTTGCAGGGGTGACCAATCATCGCATGATAAGCTATTGCTCGACCTCATCTAACTCAACCGAGTACAAGGGCAACTCGACAGAATGGGCCTAACTCGACCGAGTATATGAGCACTCAACCGAATATCTGTAATTGGCAGAATTGGTGATTATTCTGTTTCTTAAGTACACGACCGAGTGCCTTTAACTCGATCGAGTACCCTGGACACTCGATCGAGTAACGCTGTGGAAACACGGGATCTTTAAAAGAATTTCGGGACTTATAACTTCAAATTTTCTCATTCTTTACAATTTATTTCTTCTATCTAACTTAATATCCTCTCAAAAACTCTACTTTCTACTACAAAGCTTGGTGATTTTGTGTTCTTGTGCTTCCAAATCCCTCTAGTTCATCCTCTTTGATTCAATTTGCAAACCAAATCAAGGTAAATTCAATTTTCCTCTTTGATTTTTGAATCAACTAGAGAAGCATGAATAGGGTACATGCTGAAAATTTCAATTTTATGTTTTAATATTGCATAATAATTGGTCGGTTCTGCTAGAAATACCTTGAAATCCTTGTTGTTGATGCTAGAAACTAAAAACCTAGTTCGAAATTTTGTAATAACCGACCCGGATTTTCTAGGGACTCAAATTTTTGATATTTGCCATTCTAATTCATCTTTAAAGGTTGGAAAATAGTCGGCGATGTTGATATTATTATGATTAGCACTTGATGTTTGTCAATTTCACCAGAAAATTTGTCTTAAAACCCCATCTTGTTAAGTACAAAAGCTATAATTTCGTTCCAATTTCCTTGCCACAATCCGTATTTTAAACTTTGTTTTAGTAAAACTTACCCGGATTCTCGTTAGAAATTTGCTCAAACCTTGGATTTCGACATTTAGTTCATGTGCTACGATTTTTAAAAGAGCAAAGAGAGTTAGTAAGGTCATGTTGGTTATAATTTGCATATTTTACAGAGGAAACTCGTCTTAAGCATTGTTTTGAGTATAAATGACCCTTGGAATTTCACGTTTTGTTGTAAAACCCGATGTAGGCTAACTACGTTGCTACAAATGCCGGGGAATGTAGCTACTCAACAGCCGAGCAAGAGGAGTAGAGCAGCGCAGGAGGTGGGAGAGGGGAGTAGTGGACCCGTGGTTTCGTCAGTGCCTCAGTATCCGATGGTAGTTTTTCGTGACTTTGATTAAAGAGAGGTTTTTGTGAACCTGTTAGGGCGCACCTTGAAGCCCACAAGTTGCATATATACGGAGGTGTTGGAGACCTTGGGGATTGAGGTGGATGTGCGCCATATCTTCGAGGTCTTGGGTTTGGAGGGGTTGTATAGACTGAGGAAGCATTCGTATGACTTCTTGACCTTAGAATTCATGAGCTCTTTTTTTTATGATGTAGCCGAGAAAACGGTGGGTTTCAGGTTATTGAACACTAGCTTTAGTTTGACCTTAGATCAGTTTGCTGACCACCTTAGGCTCGCTCGACCTAAGAAGGGGCATCTTAGGGATGTCCCGCTTGAGAGTGGGGCTAGTACCTACATACATGCGATCACCGGTAGAGCCGCCCCTACCACCAATGCTATGTTGATCAAGGATGTGCAACACATGACCTTAAAGATTTTTCTTTAGTCCTTGACTTGTTTGTTGTATGGTAGAAAGGATGTGAGTAAGCTCAACTCACATGAGGTTATGTTGTTGTTCTCGTACCTTAACCCCGCCCGGGAAAAGCGTTGGGCCTATAATGCACCAGCGTTAGTGTGCGCTAGCTTGGCCTTGATGGCTAAGTCTTCAACCCGACACCTTAGCTGCGGCGCTATCGCCACCCGGCTAGCCGAGCGGTTGATAGACTTTGAGGCTTCTCCTGCTCTTAAACCCCTGACTGTCGTTGTCCTGACTTTGGATAAGACCTACTTCATTCGGCAGAAGTGGTTGCGAAACTTGACGGGTGGGGGTCTAGCTTGGAGGGTGAGGGGTAGGAGTTAGATGAGGTTGCCTTCCGCGGACTACCTTCTTGTGACTGAGCCGTTAAAGGAGGCTGCACCTAGCAGTGAGGAGGCCGACCTTCCCGAGCAGACCAATCTGATAATCGATGACCTTCTTGAGGAATTACTTGAGCCGGTTAGGGGAGACCATGTGACGGAGGAGGACCAGGTCGCTAGGGAGGGTAGGATACTCCGGAGGGCTAGGGAGGTGGTTGAAGGACCACCATTTGTGCAGCAGGGACTGCCTCAGTACTAGTACCCCGGTTACCCACCTTCCTATACTCACCAGATGCAGGTGAGTGGGCTCACAGAGAGCGTATTGAACGCATTGGTGCTTCGGAACCTACATGAGATAGCCACTCAGCAGGATGTGGGAACCGACTTGGCCCAGCCAGTGTGGTGGAGAGGCCTGGGGGATGATAGTGGTGTATTTCATAGCTATGGGGTGGATAGGAGCACTTGGGGAGTTCCGGAGAGCTACCCTTATGAATACCTTGCACCATGGTGGACCGGTGAGGGGATCGGGGACAGGAGCAGCCACAGGAGAAAGACGCATGGCGGGACCCTTAGGAGCTGGCACATCGGGGACTAAAGGTACCGAAGAGATGGAGGAGGACCTCGGTGACTACGCTTGAGTAGTCGTTTTTATTTCGTGATGATGTTATTAGACCTATGTTGGATTTTCATTTCGTGTTTTGGATATTTGGATCTTTGGATATTACATTAGTGATGTAATCGGGCATAAGGCCACACACGTAACTAGTTTTCTTTTAGAATTTTGTGTATATGATGATGTGGGGATACAATTTCGGAACTTTCGTGTTTCCTTATTGCCTTGTATTTTGCAGGGAATTGGGAGTGTTCTGACCTGACTATACTCCATCGAGTAGGCGGAAGTAGACCGAGTAGCTTACCCCGTACTCGATCGAGCAGAGGCAACTCGATCGAGTAAGTTTTGCACAGATTCTGGGTACCTCCTGATTCTTAAGTACTCGACTGAGTGAAGGCAACTAGATCGAGTTGAGGTTACTGGATCGAGTATGGCTGTCACTCGATCGAGTGCTAGTAGATCAAACACTTAGACCGCTTCCTTGTTTGACATGGAATAATGGGGGGGATGTTTTTCATGAACCCTACGCTATTGCAATGAATGGTGATGATCACTTGTGTACTCGATATTTATGTATGAATGGTATTTAAGGCATATGCGGTACTCTCGCTAATTGTCATGGTTATTACGTCACTAGCTTTTGTTTGGTGTTCGAGTCGGCCGCGATAATGTCATGTTGATATTAAGTCATCTTTCAATTGACATGTTTACCCTGTAATAACTGTGGAACATAGTAAAATCATCTTTCTATTGTAAGTTCTCACCTAGCATACTCTCATGGATATCGTTATGTCTTGTAACGTTGAGGGAAGGTGTATGACCATAATTTTCTTTTGTGACTAAACCATGTTCGAGGTGAACTTCGGAAACGAAGATCCTTTTAGAGGGGAAGAGTAATGTCGTGCTTGAAAATGCTGCAAAAACGTTGTCTTTTGAGTAACTCAATCGTTGTTAAATGATTTATGTGGAGTTATTTATAATAATTTATGTGAAGTTATATGGGCATTATTGACCGGTTACTGGCTCGTTTGTTGTCATATGTGTGTGGTTACCCTTTTGTATGGCGCGTGATTTATTCTTTTGTATGGCGCGTGGCTATGTGTGCGTGTTTGTTTCAATGGTATAATAGAGGTAGTGGTTAATGACAGTGATACTCGTGAAAACAAGGGATTATGATGATTAGTAGGCATATTTATGGTGGTTTTGGCGGGCCACGTTAGTAATCATCTCGACTTTGACTTACATTTGGGTCGGGGGGAGATTGGGAGTTGAAGTTCGGGAACGAAGTTCTTTTTAAGGAGGGAAGACTATAATACCCGTCATATTAGGGACCCGTTGACTGACCTTGTACCCGTGTTTCACCGTCGGAACCTTTGTTAGAACGGACCTTGAGGACTTAGCAGCTTTGGGGATGAGGGACTCGATCTAGCTTGAGCTACTCGATTGAGTGGTTTAGTGACTCGATCGAGTAGAGGTAACTCGATTGAGTAAGTTTGCACTCGATCGAGTAAGTGTGGTTCAGCGTTATTGTATATATCGCGAGATCGTAAACCCAAATCAGTTTTTCTATTTTCATTTCTCCTAAACCTAGATCGACGACACCTTCTCACCATCACCCCCTTTCTCTAATCCTTCACCTTGGGAGCCTATCATGGAGATGGAGACTCGAGTCGGGTTGTGGTCTTATCGCCGCTATGCCATGCATAGGTAAGTCATCATCATCACCGTCATTCTTGAGTTGCTGGGGTTATGGTTGTTAGTAATAAGGGTATGTCCTTATTGTTACGTGACGTAGATGATGGTCCTGCAGTCGTAGGATCGTGATGCTACTTGCAGATCGCTAAAAGTAGGTTTTCCTACTCAGTACTGTTGATTGATGTTGTGTATGATGTGTGAAGATATGGGTGATGTGATATTTTGTTTATGTGTGGTTCGCGAGGTGCGCCCTCGGCTGAGTGGAGTCATCTTCGGGAATGGCTTCATGCGCTTGTTCCGCCCCTTGTAGTTCCCGTCACAAGGAGGATGTGCACATTAATGGTCATTGGATTATTGCTCTATGGTTTTGAGCGGGGATTAAGTGACAAGGCTGCGGTCCCCACTGGCGGTGTGGATCACCAGTTGCAACTGGTGATATGTCAGGAATACACCTCGGTGTCAGTCGGTAGGTTGGTGATGTAATGGAGTTGGTGTTTGTATTGTGTATGCTATGTTAGTGTGATGATTCTTCAGTTACTAACCTTGTGTGGTTTTGTTGTGTTCTTCTTATGTGTTTTGCGGCGATCCTTATGGTGAGCAGTCATTTCTAGCAGATGTTGATATGGAGCTTGTTTGGGTGCTAGAGGGATGCGTTGTTCACCGAGTCTTGACATGAGTAGCTTAGTATAGTTTTATAACCACCAGTTGTATCTTTCTTTATGCCGAGTTTAAATATGTAATTGAATTGAAATTGTTTTTTATTAGCGTTGTGATTTACTATTCCTCGGAAAACCGAGATGGTAACGCCCGTATATGCTAGGGAAGGTCTGGGTAAGGCTCCTTGGTAGATGGGGGTGTTACATATGTAGTTTGGTGAAACCCTAGTTTGGGTATTTTTAGGGAGTTTTGTGTTAGATTACATTGTTCATTGTATTGATTGATAGTTTGCATTCTAGGTGGAGATTTTGTACAATAAGCTTTCTCGACCTTGTGCTGTGATTGATTGGATTGCTTATCAGGTAGGGTTTTCCTACTCAGTTGATTGTAGAACAGTATGTTGTATAATGTGACAATCTTTGTTATTACTTTATGATTGAGTTATGTTGATGTTATGGTATTGATATGGATATTGATATTGGTGTTGGTTTGTGAGCCATTGCGAGATATGGTCTCACCCCCATTGTTCGCCTCTTGTATTTCTCAACGCAAGGGAGATGTCCACATTAATGGACTTGGGTTTTCTCGTTGTGATGAGCATGGATTTTGGTGGTAAGGCTGTGGTTCCCACTGGCAGTGTGGATTACCTGTTGCGATAGATAATCTTGCAGGGCTACACACCTTGGTGTGTAGTCGGTTGCTGGTTACTGGTTACTATGGAGTCTGGAGATATTGGTTATAGTTACTATGGATGTTATGCCTTGTTGTTGTTATTTCATATTGTTGTATAGTTGACTGACCCCGTTTATGTTTTCAAAACTGTGGTGATCCATTCGGGGATGGTAAGCGCTTGGTTTAGCAGGCGATGATAAATATCGATGTTGATGTTGCTATGGGGTTTGGCAGGGCCGAGTCATCACAAATATTTTTGTAGTCTAGCTTCCGCGTGTCGTTGTCTTGTACTTCTATCACTTTTGGGATTTGGCTTTGTATTTTTATTTTGGAGATGTGCACTACCTCGGAAAACCGAGATGGTATCACTCTTATATCTTGAGGTAATCCTTGATAAGGTACCTTGGGGTGTTACAAAGTGGTATCAGAGCGACGATTTTGAAACCTAAAACTAATGAACAAAATTAACATAGGGTGTCTAAATAAAATGAACCCGGGCAGGAGTTTTTTAGAGCTACCGCAAAGGCTTGGATTGGGAGACGTCCTAAAGCCGCATTTTTCCTTTATAACTTTGAACCGGTCACTGTGGGGTGTCAAGGGTCGTTGTATGCTTATGTGTTTCATATGTATGTTGAATGTTATATGTATGAACTGCATAGAGGATGTGTGAAGTATGTGGATATGAGTTGAGTGGTTGCATATGTTGGATGAAGTATTTGTTATGGAGTTAGTGACATGTGTAGGGTTGTATGTGTTATTTATGTTTTTGTATAAGCATGGGGGTAGTTCAAAAATGGCATGACTCGACCGAGTGAGGGGAACTTGACCGAGTACGGGGTACTCGACCGAGTCCCTGGCACTCAGCCGAGCGAGTAAAATTGAGTTTGAGGCAGAAGTCTTGTAAGTTTTTGACTCGACCGAGTGTGCGAGGCACTCAATCGAGTAGGTTGTACTCGACCAAGTGCATTTTCTGGTGTTCTTTGGTCAGCTTCTGGTCTAGTTGAACTCGACTGAGTACATATGTGACTCGACCGAGTTGAGTGTACCCGATCGAGTGTCCTTGGCACTCGATTGAATGTCTTTCCTAGGTGGATATATGTTTGTTTTGAGTCGTAGTCTATGTGCTTACGATTGTTTCTCTTATATAGTTAAAAATGCCTCCTAAAAGATCAGTTGTGTACATGAGGGCCGCCGAGTTGAGCATTGAGGAGATTAATCATATGATAGAACACTAAGAGGCTCTTACTGAGGCTCTCAAAAGCTTAGGGAAGGCTAAGGAGGTGGTAGTGGAAGCCAAAAATATGAGCACCACTATCTCTTGTTTCAACCCTACGACCTATGAGGGCACAGGTGCGCCGAATCTGCTTGAAAACTGGCATAGAGAAATGGGGAGTGTGATCGAGGTGGTCAACTGTCCTGCTGAGATGAAGGTAGAGCAAGCTACGTTCTACCTGAGGGATGAGACTGGAGTTTGGGGGAACCGGGAGAAAGATAGTGCTAGGGAGTACTATAAGGCCCCGGGGGAACTTGTTATTCCCTGGGATGAGTTCAAGAAAGCTATGAGGCACTGAGGGTATGACCGTGGCGGAGTACTACCGCAAGTTCAATGAGCTGGCCAGTTATGTGGATGACTTGGAGATGAACCAGTAGAGCCTGACACTGCGTTTTGAGAAGGGGTTAGTGGTGAAGATCTTGGAGAGGCTCATGTTTGGGGTCCTTACGGACTTGAAAGAGGTATATGAGAGAGCTGGGAATGCGGAGAGGTGACCAAAGAGGATAGTGAGAAGGGTGGAGATAAGAAGAAAGCTGACAGGGAGGGCACTGGTACTTATGGGTTCAAGAGGGAAAACTTCAGCCAGAGGAGAGCTTCCTCTGGTGGCTTTGGATTCAAGAGAGGATCGTCATTTGGAAGCCATGGTGGTAGAAGCTACAGTGGCAGTTCTCGGTTGACGTGCTACAACTGTGGCGGTTTTGGCCACAAGAGGTATGAGTTCACCAATTTCGGCGGGAACGGCTTTTAGGGACAACGAAGAAGAGGGTTTTCTCAAGAACTAGGGTAGAGTATGGCTAGCAACAGACCAGCTGGGTCATGGCATAGCCAGGGAAGTCAAGGCAAGTATGGCAATTTCAACCGCAATAACGGTGGGAACTATCAGAGGCAAAATGGTAATGGGAACCAGAACTCAGCTGCTAAATCTACTGCATCGGCTAGCACAATGCAGGGTGGAGGACGGAAGAACAATGGCAAACTGTTCATGATGGATAAGCAAGCAGTAGAGATGATGCTCAAGTGGTCACCGATATATTCCTTATCAATAATACTCCCTCTTTTGTTTTATTTGATTCGGGAGCAACACACTCTTTCATGTCTAAGGGTCATGCTAAGGCTATAGGTTTGGGGGGAGTATGAGTCTGTAAGGGATGAAGTTTTTATATCGTCGGGAGAGTTAGTGTCATGTGGGAGGTTGTATATGGGGGTGTCTATGGTTATTGGACAAGTCAATTTTCCGATTGATTTGTTCGAGTTTCCTATGGATGGGTTTGAGGTTATAGTTGGGATGGATTGGCTGGGGAGGTATAGTGTTACCATAGACTGTCACCAGAAGAAGGTCACTTTAAAAGGATCTAAGGGAGTTAGAGTGTCTTTCCATAGGTTTGTGGTCAAACCCAAGGTCAAGATCATTGCAGCGGTGACTTTGAAGTTGTACCTGAGGAAGGGTTATCCTATGATCCTTTGTCACATGAAGGACACTAGGATAGATGAGCCATCAGCTTTGGAGATACCAGTGGTGGGTGAGTTCGGGGATATCTTTTCGGATGAGATACCGGGGTTACCTCCGTAGAGAGATATTGACTTCAGTGTGGAGTTCAAGCCGAGGACGGGACCTATCTCTAAGGCCCCGTACCGTATGGGTCCTAAGGAGTTGGGAGAGTTGAAGAAGCAGTTATATGAGTTGCTAGAGAAGGGATACATTCAATCTAGTGTATCGCCTTGGAGTGCTCTAGTTCTGTTTGTGAAGAAGAAGGATGGCGCTTAAGGTTGTGTATAGACTACAGGGAGTTGAACCATGTGACGGTGAAGAACAGGTATCCGTTGCCGAGGATTGATGACTTTTTTGATTAGTTGAGTGGAGTAGGAGTGTTTTCTAAGATCGATCTAAGGTCGGGGTACCATCAGTTGAGGATCCGGGATGAGGACATACCAAAGACAGCTTTTCGATCGAGGTATGGTCACTATGAGTATATGGTGATGCAGTTTGGGTTGACCAATGCACCAGCAGTCTTCATGGATTTGATGAACCGGGTTTTCAGTCAGTTCTTGCATCGGTTTGTGGTAGTGTTCATTGATGACATCCTAGTCTATTCCAAGACTAGGGAGAAGCACGAGGAGCATCTGAGGCTGGTATTGCAAACTTTGCGCGTTAACCAGTCGTATGCTAAATTGTCCAAGTGTGAGTTTTGGCTGGAGAAAGTGGCTTTTCTGAGCCATGTGATTTTTAAGGATGGGGTAGTTGTGGATCCTATCAAGATTGAGATGATGTCTAACTGGGAAGCACCGAAGAATATGGTTGAGGTTCGGAGTTTCTTGAGTCTAGTCGGGTATTACAGGAGGTTCGTGAAAGACATTTCGAAGATAGCTAGACCGATGACAGCGTTGATGAGAAAGGAGGACAGATTTTGCTGGGACGAGAGTTGTGAGACGGCATTCCAAACCTTAAAGGAGCGTTTGACTACAGCTCATGTCTTAGCTTTTCCAGAGGGGAGTGAGAACTTTGAGGTATACACAGATGCTTCAAAGAATGGTTTGGGTTGTGTTCTGATGCAGAATGGGAAGGTGATTGCTTATGCTTCAGGCAATTGAAGACTTATGAGGAGAACTATCCTACTCACGATTTAGAGTTGGGTGCGGTTGTATTTGCTTTGAATATTTGGAGACATTATCTCTATGGGGCAACTTTTAAGGTGTTTTCAGATCACAAAAGCTTAAGTACATCTACACCCAAAAGGAGCTGAATATGCGTCGAAGGAGATTGATAGAGTTGATTGGTGATTATGATATAGAGATTATCCATCATGAGGGGAAGGCCAATGTCGTTGCTGATGCGTTGAGTAGGAAGAGTGTGCATTCTTTATGCACTGCCATGTCTCTTATGAGACTTAAGTATGAGGTGAACGGGATGGGGATGCATATGATTTGGAACGGGGATGCTCTTGGGGACCTGGCAACGGAACCTGAACTTTATGAGGAGATCAAGAGTAAGCAAGCTGATGATCCTAAGATTCGGGAGTGGAGAGATGAGGTGGAAAAGGGAACAGTTTCAAGGTTTTCGGTTCATGCAAATGGGAGTGTTCGGTTTGATGAGAGATGGTGTGTACCTAAGATGCAGAGTTGAGAAAGATTATCATGGCAGAGGCTCATTGCACTCCTTATTCAGTGCATCCAGGTGGTGATAAACTCTATAAGGATCTTAAGAAGACTTTCTGTTGGCCTGGGATGAAAAGGGAGACCGCTGAGTTCGTGGCTAGATGTTTGACTTGTCAAAGGGTCGAAGGGGAGCAACGAAGACCGCAAGGTAAGATTCAGTCTCTTGAGATACCTGAGTGGAAGTGGGAATCTATCTCTATGGATTTCATTGTGGGCTTACGGAGGACTCAGCAGGGCAGCAATATGATTTGGGTGATAGTGGATCGACTGACGAAGTCGGCTCATTTTATCCCAATGAAGGATACTTGGATTAAACAGCAGTTAGCCAATTGGTACAGGAAGAATGTAGTCCGATTACATGGTGTACCGAAAGACATCGTGTCAGATAGGGATGCGCGGTTTATATTTATGTTTTGGCAAGAGTTGCAGGAGTTAATGGGTACTGCCTTGAAGATGAGTACGGCATTTCATCCTGCGAAATATGGGCAGACTGAAAGGACCATCAAGACCTTGGAAGATATGTTGAGAGCTTGTGTTATGGAGTTTGGTGGAAGCTGGGAGGATAGACTAGATTTGATTGAGTTTTCCTATAACCAACAGTTTCAACACCAGTATTGGCATGACACCTTTTGAGGCTTTATATGGGAGGAGGTGTAGGAGTCCGATATGTTGGGATGATAGTGTTGAGGCTGTGGTTTTAGGACCACAGATGGTGCAGGATATGATTGAGCAGGTACGGTTGATTAGACAAAAGATGAAAGCAGCTCAGGATCGTCAAAAGAGCTATGCCGACTTGCATCGTAGGGACATCGAGTTTCAAGTGGGTGACAAAGTTTTTTTGAAGGTGTTACCTATGCAAGGGGTAATGCGTTTTGGCAAGAGGGGTATTTGAGCCAGAAGTTTATAGGACCCTTTAAGATCTTGGATCGGATTGGTGAGGTAGCTGCCACCAGCTTTGGACCGTGTACATAATATTTTTCATGTGTCTCGACTCCAGAAGTATGTGAGTGATCTTTCTCATGTGCTAGAAGTTGAGAACATAGAGTTAAATGAGTCCTTGACCTATATGGAAGTACCAAAGTAGATCTTGGACCGTAAAGTGCGCAAGACCAGGAATGGTGAGACGGTGTTGTTGAAAGTGTTGTGGACTGATCACTACGTCGAGGAAGCAACTTTGGAAGCGGAAGAGGCGAGGAAGGAGCGATATCCGAATCTCTTTGATCAGGTATGTTTGGTTACGAGGATGTAACCTTGTTCTTGTAAGGGGGATAGGAGATGATCACATGCGTTTTTGGGACAGCTTTGAGTCAATTTTATGTATGTTCGGGTTGGTTGATCACGGTTTCGACATGGTTTGGTTATGGTTTGAGTATGTTTCGGTTTTGGTCAGCATTAGTGTTGCTTTTACAAGTATGGGTTTGAACTTCGGGGACAAAGTTCGTTTTAAGGATGGAAGACTGTAATACATCAGAATTGTGGTTAGGCTACTCGGCCGAGTAGGGGGTACTCGACCGAGTAGCTGTTGTGAGTAGTCTGTCAGTGTTCCATTCGTTGTGAACTCGGGCGAGTGTGTTAGCACTTGGTCGAGTGTAGCTTACTCGATCGACTGTCCTGCACTCGGTCGAGTGTGTCCTACTCGCTCGAGTGTCTCGTACTCGTCCGAGTGTCCGGTTCGTTAGGGATTTTTTCGCGGTTTGATATAAATAAAACGGGAAGCAAGTGATAATCGCATTTTAACTTTAAAGCATTTCATTAACAGCTTAATCACCTTTTTCACAAAACTAAACAACGTAAAATGCTTCTCTTCTATTGCTATTGATCTAAGGCGTGAAGTTCATCATTTTTGGAGATTTTCACATCATTGCTTTTGTAATCATTTGGGTAAGTTTCTTAGTGTAGTCTTTTATGGTTTTGATATAGATTGGTGAAACCCTAGTTTGATTATTTTTGGGGGTTTTTTGGATTAGATAACATTGTTCATTTTATTGATTGATTCTTTAAATTTTAGGGTGAGATTTTGTAGAAGAAGCTTTCTAGACCTTGTGATGTGATTGATTGGATTGCTTATCAGGTAGGGTTTTCCTACTCAATTGATTGTAGAACAATATGTTATATAATATGACGATCTTTGTTATTACCTTATGATTGAGTTATGTTGATGTTATGGTATTGCTATGGATATTGATATTCGTGTTGGTTTTTGAGCCATTGTGAGAGATGGTCTCACCCCCATTGTTCGCCTCTTGTGTTTCTTAACGCAAGGGGTATATGCACATTAATGGACTTGGGTTCGCTCGTTGCGATGAGCGGAGATTTTGGTGGTAAGGCTACGATCCCCACTGACGGTGTGGATTACCTGTTGCGATGGGTAATCTGGCAGGGCTACACACCTTGGTGTGTAGTCGGTTACTGGTTACTATGGAGTATGGAGATATTGGTTATAGTTACTGTGGATGTTATACCTTGTTGTTGTTATTTCATATTATTGTATAGTTGACTGACCCCGTTTATGTTTCAAAACTATGGTGATCCATTCGGGGATGGTGAGCAGTTGGTTTAACATGTGATGATGGATGATGTTGATGTTGTTGCGGGGTTTGGCAGGGCCGAGTCATCACCAGTCTTTTTGTCGTCTAGCTTCCACATGCCGTTGTCTTGTACTTCTATCACTTTTGGGATTTGGTTTTGTATTTGTATTTTGGACATTTGTAACCTTTTTAATAAGTTATTCTTTTATTTACGTTTCATTATGTTTTCTATAATGTGCACTACCTCGGGAAACCGAGATGGTAGTACTCTTATATCTTGAGGTAGTCCTTGACAATGTACCTTGGGGGTATGGAGGTGTTACAGTGTACATGTGTGTGGTGTTCGGTGCTTGCTTCGGAATCGCTAGAGGTAGGGTTTCCCTAATCAGTTGACTGTTTAATTGATATAAGGTATAATGTGACGATCTTTTATGGTTAATTTTTTTCTTAGATTTATTGTGTTGGTTTTTGGATGTTGTTGTGGAGCCATTTTCGGGAGATGGTTCCAACCCCATGTTCGCCTCTTGTGGCTCCCGTCACAAGGGAGAATGTGCACATTAATGATCTGGGTTCGCTCGTTGCAATGAGCGGGTATTTTGGTGGTAAGCATACGGCCCACACTGGCGGTGTGGATTACTTGTTGCGATGGGTAATCTAGTGGGTCTATACACTTCGGTGTGTAGTCGGTTACTAATGATACTTAGAGTTGGAAGATTGATGTTTGTTATTATCTATCTTGTAAGATTACCATTGCTTGTGTTAATTATTCAGTTGACTGGCCCCGGTTATTGTTTTTAAACTGTGGTGATCCATTCGGGGATGGTGAGCAGTATGACTTTCAGGTTTAGTATGGTTAGTTTGTAATACTACGGCTTTCCCTGCCTTTAGTGACTCGACCGAGTAGGACTTACTTTGTCGAGTAAGTATGTGTCTTTTTAAGTCAGAGTCTGGAAGTGGGGTACTCGATCGAGTAGCTGGGCCACTCGATCGAGTAAGAGCCACTCAATCGAGTAACATACTTACTCGATCGAGTAAGTTGCGTTACGGGCTGATTTAATAAAGGTTTGTATATAACGCGAGTTAACTTTTTATTATATTGTCACTATTCAATTGTTCACAAACCTCTAAACTTCCACAAAGAAAACCTCTCAATCGTTATCTCGCGCTATTCGCAAACCCGGGCTTGAGTCGGTAGTTTTCCGTGTCGATCGCATCGTTGTTTTCCTTGTCTCAAGGGTAAGTTCCTAGTATGGTCTTTATGCATTTTTGTTATCGTTGGTTAAACCCTAATTTGGGGATTAGGGCAGTTTAATTGGGGATTGTTGTATGGATTGTGATAAATGATTGTTGTGAATATTTAGGAAGTGGATTCGTAGAGGATCGGTTCTAGTTGCTTGTGTCGCTGATCGGTGATTGCTTCCAGGTAGGGCTTCCCTACTCAGTTTCTGTTATTGTGTGGCATTTTGTATACGATGCTTGTATGATATATTTATCTGCTTTGTGTTGTATGATGTGACGGATTGATGGAGGTGGAATTGGAGTATGTTGCGAGATGCGTTCTCGGCTGAGTGGAGTCACTTGCGGGAGTGGCTTCACGCCCTTGATTCGCCCTCCGTGGAACCCGCCACGGGAGGGGATGTGTACATTAAGGAATTGGAGTTTTCGCTCGATATGATGAGCGGGGCTTAGGTGGGAACGGCTGCGGTCCCCCACTGGCAGGGCTACACACCTTGGGTGTGTAGTCAGTGATGTGGTGTGAAGTGATGCGGTGAAGGAGAATGTATGATGTTACTATGCTATGTTCCATTGATTTGATTGTATGATAGTAACTGACCCCGTGTTGTTTGTTGTAACTGTGATGATCCATTCGGGGATGGGGAGCAGATTTGAGCAGGTTTAGCCATGTTGCACGAGGGATGGAGGGACAATCACCATAGTAGAGTTTCCGCTGCGTTTGTCGAGTCCTTTATTAGTTTTGAGACTTTGTATTTCGGATAGTTGTTGGTACAGTTTGGTTTGGCTTTGAGACGATGTAATCTTTATAATACTTTAATTAAATGTTTCGTTATTGTCTTTGTATATCATTTGCCTCGGGAAACCGAGATGGTAACATCTTTGTACTTAAGGTGGCCTTGTAAGGCACTTTGGAGTATGGGGGTGTTACATAGTTGCTATCTTGGTGTACCTGCGGGGTTGGAAGGTCGTATGACATAAAGATCCTCGTAGGCGATAGTAGTGTCACAGTTGTACTCTTTTTCTTATTGTGTATTGTTGAGTTATTCGCTTGTCTTCCGCTGTAAAGTGTAAAGTAATTATTAAATGTTCTTGAATGGTCAATTTGATATACTTACCTCGGGCAACCGAGATGGTAGCACCCTTATCTTCTAGGGAAGGTCTTGTTAAGGCTCCTCTGGAGATGGGGGTGTTACAAAATGTATATGTTGAGAAGACATATTCAGTAGTGGCAGTGGCGGTGGTAACGATGGCTGGATTACTCAGTATGTACAGTAAACTAAATTAATAACAAGACAATAAGATTTATACGTGGAAAACCCTTGAATGGGAAAAAGCCAGGAGAGGATTGTACTATGATTTGAGAGAGAATGAATATTATGATTACAATATTGTATTTTTCTCTAAGTATTGAAATTGTATAGCTTGTAATGTGGCTGAATGTGTGATAATGTGTTTTTCAAATAATCCTTGCTGCTTTTTTATATAGCTCGCTTGAACAGTAGGATAATCTCCATCATTAAAACGTAATATTATCTATTGACGACGTCATTAATTACTCCTTAATTGTGCTTTGTTACCCAGATTAATGGTCCATATTTCTAACCAAATGCTCATCATAATTTCTCTCTTAATTACCGAATATATGTTGTAATGATCTTATATACTCATCCTTGACTCGGTCAAATATTGACTTTATATATGATCGTTGTCCTCTTCTGCCTGGTGTTAAGCTTGAATTGTCCTAATGACTTTATCTTGGCCGTAATGTCATGATAGAATCCAATCCTATTAGAAGTGCGAAATATGAGACCCGGTGGATAATTTATTTTGGATTACCATTCACCATTGATGAACTTAGGTAGGTTGGAGGAAGAATATGAGCCATTGGATTTTAAAGGCTAAAGCAATCGTATTATCCATGTAAAAGAACTCGATCCTCCAGAACTGGATCCAAGTCCTCTAGACCATCCCCAAGCAAAGGTCACACTAACTAGGTCACCACCCATTTTTACTCTTAATCTGACCTTATTAATCTTGACCCAGTTTTACCCCTCCCAAGCAGAAGATCACCAACCCAATCATTTTTTACTTTCTAATCATTTCCTAATTCTTTACCCCACAAAAATTTCTCTCTTACTTTTTCAATTATTATTTACCAAAAATTATAACTAAGTTAATTTTGTAAATTCTTAATAAACTAATAACTAATCCAATATAATAAATATTTTAATTTTAGTTCGTACGTTATTTAAAAAAAAAAAATTAAAATGATTGAAATCCTATTTCCATATTTGCAAAATTTAATCTAAAATTCTCATTTAATTTTTATTTATTTGAATTAACATTATTTTTGAGTAACCAAGTTTTATTCAAAAAGTTAATTTTTATTTTAACTTTATTAAAAGTTAATTGTTTTTAATATAATCTAATCTACAATTCTCCTTTAATTTTCATTTAATTTATTTACTATATCCTATTTCCATGTTTGCAGAAGTGGAAGGAAACCAACGCAGCACCTATCAATATCTTCTGGCTTATCCTTTTATTTTTGAGTAATCGATCAGAACATGACACCTAATAGGTAATGAAAGAGGTCGAGGTCACCAAAAAAGGTCACAAACTGACCTTCACTTGCCTTGGTCACCCCTTGAGTCATGCTAATTTGATGCTTAATTATGATTAAGATGACCCAAGCAAGATCACGACTTCTCTCACGATCTTGCTTTGGGATGGTCTAACTAGTTAGTGTGCAACTGTGCAATGGACAACCCACACGACTCTTTTTCGAGTTTGGCAGCCGACCATCCTAATTCCTAAGTACTGGGTAATAAATGTAGTCACTATATTTGGTTTCATAGTTGTACTATTGTGAATTATTGGTTGATTACATGCATATGACCATATCAAATTATCAATATCATTAAAAACGAGTAGGAAAAAGTAATGCAAGTAAATAAAGTAGATAGTAATACACCCTTAAAAAATCATAGAGTAATCCAAAGTACAGGAGAGAAATAGTTTTTCGGCTTCTATAATATTACGTGTTTGCTAAATCCCCTATAATTGTGGGTTATTTGTTACTTAAAGTATACGGAAAAATCGATAATGGTTCTTCTATAGTTTGGTTAAAAGAAAAAAAACTATAAACTTCATATTTCTCAATTTCTTAGAATAGCCACCATGATAAGTAGTTTTATACTCCTTTGGTATCACACCAAGGTAAAATAAGGAAATTGGAGTATTTAAGAAAAGGGGAAAAAATAAGGGTAAAGAGGGAAAAAATAAGTGGAGTATGTAACTGTGGATTTAATTGTGGAGTTGGAAAGTAGGGTATATAATGACATTTTGTGTAAATATCAAATGAGTATAAGGATAACTTGGTAATACTATGAGTCAAATAAGGAAGGTTGCCTTTGGTGTGGTACGTCCGTTTATAATAAATGTTTCCTTTGGTGTGTTACGAAAAGAGTAAATACAAACATAATTATGGAAAAACTTCTTGTTTTCAATTCATACAAAATAAGTAATATTAAAATAAGAAAATCCCTTTAATATCTATGTCTAGTATTTAGTTATTCACCAAAACAAATTTTGAAATTTCGAATAAAGGTTATTAAATGATCATATATACTCCCTCCGATCCACACCAATGTTAACAGTTACCTAAAACAGATGATCCACACAAATGGTAACATACCTTATTTGGCCTAAAAAATGACTAAATTATCATTTTAACCAATACCTATTTACAAGTTTGCCATCAAATAATTCACTCACCCACCAACCATTTAACCAAACCTAAACCCAATTAAAACATTACATTATTCAAGTGAGCCTCAATCAAACTTTCCAACTTTACCCCTCACTTTTCATCATTTTCTTAAATAACTCATATTCCCCCATATTACCATTGGTGTGGATCGGAGGGAGTACGTTTTATAAACTAAATTTCTTTTGTTTCTAAAAGATATCTCTTTATTAACTCGTATATCTTTTCTTTATTTCAAACGAATCACAAACAAAATTAAATTTAAAATACAATCAAATATCAACCGACCTCTAATTAAACCATTAAATTTAAGTACACATCTTCGACTATCAGCGCCGTATTTTTTAGGCCAATAAGTCTCCCTTGTAACGGGTATATACGTCACAAGCTTGTGACAGATCAAGTATCATCCACTTGGGTAGATAAGACAGAAGTAAGTGTGCCTAAAAAATAACAAACGACTTATATTTATCTTTCCAAGTGAGTTTTATTTGATCCGTCACAAGTTTGTAACAGTGATAATGAGAATCTGTGCTCTTAGGTACAATATACTTTACCGAGTCATGTAAATTGTGATACAAACACTAAAAATCTTAAAGGCGTATTTATTAAACTCCAACAGAGTTCATAGGATTCATTGTCCAAAATGTTGTACCACTTGTACCACTAAAATCTGTGCTCTTATATTTATCTTTTTTTTTTTTTTTTTTTTTTTTTTTAATTTTTTTTATGTGAAGGGTAGTGATTGGAAAAGAGGGCCAAAGTGCGCGGGATATAGTAAAATAATGCGCAGGATTTAGCAATTGCGTTTATTTATTTCTAATAATTATACCGTTAGAAATTCTTGTCAGTTGACAATAACGGCACACAACTATAAATGAAAAACCGTACATTTTTATGTGTCGCGGTTAAAACGGGATTTAGTTGGGCCAAATATATATATATAAGTCAACTCAACTTATAGTTTTAAGGTCTTTCACGGCTTGAATTAATTGTTTCCGGTCCAAAACGAATTGAAGTCTAAAATCATGTGTCACATGGAGTTGCCGGATAACCAAAAATTCCTTGTGGATGAGAGTTTAAATTTGCCAGCTTATAAAGTCTATAGATAAGAATTGATATTCATGCAAAGTAGTAGAACTTAACGAGGATTTCAAGAGGACGACAATTAGAGATAAATAAAGTAAACACAACACACAAGATTATATTACACGAGTTACGGATGGACTTTCATTGGTAAAATGTTATCTTACTGGAATTCCAGATCTTGTCAAACTCCGGTTTTTACTAGTATAAATATTCCCCTTTACACCCTTATTCGAGACATAAAAAAATCATAGAAAAATATACTATACCTCTCATATAATACTATCCCAGAATACCGTTCCACATACATACATTCATCTTATTTTGAGCATAAAGACGCCCTAAAGCCGGTTCAAGTAAGCTAATTATCGAAACGCCGTATCCAGGTAGGCCTAAGGGTGTCATCTTAAACTACTTTTCTGTATTGTCGTAATTTAGTTTCATCGTTTGTGTAATTTGTAAATATATTAACTTAGCTTCACGTAAATAATTTGCAAAGATTTGTAATATTGTTCTTTTAACATTCTTTCTATTTAAACCGTCAAATATATAATATTACAAATAAATAGTAGAGGCCGTCAGTTTGATGGACGGTCTGGGTGACTAACACCTTCCTTGATCGTACCTTTACCCCCAAATCCGCAATCTTTGGTTTAGACCGGAGTGACGGATCAGTCCCCATTCCAGGGATAAACAGGGGGCCTTTTCCGTTAAAATTATTTTTGTACGTTTTTTATAAAACCTACTGGCGACTCCTATTATTATTTATTTCAAAAAAACAGATTTTTTCAGGGATCTCACAGATTCACATAATAGATAGGAAAGTGTATGCCTTTTCTCTTTTGTATGTTTTAATCTAGTGAGAATTGGTCTTAGCCTAAATATCTTGGTAAAGCTCTTCATGCTCATGTTTGGTTGCTTCTCATGGTTTAAGGGCATTCACAATAGATGAACCCATTTTAAGGTTTGTCAAATGTCAAATCATCAAAAATACAAACTTTTTTACAACAAACCTCGTACCAACAATAAGCAAGCTTCTTTAAGATTTATACAAGGGACCCACTATAATACATCAGATTTATGGTCTTAGGCTACTCGGCCAAGTATGGGGTACTCGACCGAGTAGCTGTTGTGGGTAATTTGTCACAGTTCTGTTTGTCGTGAACTCGGGCGAGTGAGTTAGCACTCGGTCGATTGTGATTTACTCGATCGAGTGTCCTGCACTCAGTCTAGTGTGTCTTACTCGGTCGAGTGGTCCGTACTCGACCAAGTGTCCGGTTCGCTACGGGTTTTTCCGCAGTTTTGATTAAGATAATTAGAGGAGTATAAAAGGGTGTGTTAAGCATTTCTAAATCACTTCCTAAGTTTTTATTAAAACCCACATTGCGTACACAGCTTCTTTAATCATCCTAATCATCTCCAAGGCTAGGGTTAATCGGTCGTGAGTCTTTGCATCTCGTTTTCCGTGTCAATTTCTTCGATAAGTCTATAGCTTTCTCCTTAGTCAGTTTATGGTTGTCATTAGGGGTGTTGGCAAACCCTAATTTGGGGGTTTAGAGTGTTGGTCATCGTCTGTATTGTTGATTTTTGATTATCGTGTTGTAGGTGACGATGTATTATTCGTTGTGCGTTCGTATGATTGGCTGCGGTATAATGGATTGCGAAAAGGTAGGGTTTCCCTACTCTGTTGACTGTAGAATAATATGTATTACAATGTGATGATCTTTGCTACTGTTTCATGATTGAGTTATGTCTATGTATGATGATATGGATATTGTTGTTGGAGTTTTATGGAGTTGGTGTTGGTATTGTGAGCCATTGCGAGAGATGGTCTCGCCCCCATTGTTCGCCTCTTGTATTTCTCGACGCAAGGGGGATGTGCACATTAATGGACTTGGGTTCGCTCATGCGTTGAGCGGGGATTTTGGTGGTAAGGCTGCGGTCCCCACTGGCGGCGTGGATTACCTGTTGCGATGGGTAATCTGGCAAGGCTACACACCTTGGTGTGTAGTCGGTTACTGGTTACTATGGAGTTTGTAGGTGGTGGTTACGGTTACAGTGGATGTTTATACTTATGTTTTGTTATGTCATATTATTTTATAGTTGGCTGACCCCCTTTCTGTTTTCAAAACTGTGGTGATCCATTCGGGGATGGTGAGCAGTCACTAGTAGAAAAAGTGTCATTGACATCGGTTATTTAGGCCCATTTACATCGGTTTTGGGCGATGCTTCTGGGGGCGTTGTTTATTGAATTTATAGAAAAAACATCGGTTTCCAAACCGATGTTAATGGTAAATAATTACATCGATTTTAGACCAAAACCGATGTTAATGGCATATAAGTTACATCGGTTATGGACCAAAACCGATGTTAATAGCATTTAAATTACATCGGTTCTGGACCAAAACCGATGTAAAT
>VHZZ01006761.1:43178-73934 GCA_009801015.1 Silene noctiflora | reverse complement strand
GCAATTGTTCTCGACATATGCGGTCATTCATTAACGAATTCATCCAAWATTTTCTTTTTTGAACACGTTCATGCTCACACCAAGCTATTTCTTTCACTCGGTAATTCATGTGATGCCATGAGCATAATATGATTTTGAGAAAGACAAAAATAATTGCAAATAACTCGACTTCGTCATCAAAATCCCTAGCACGCTTTCTCGACTCAATAACATTTATTTCATCAACCATTTTTCTTGTGTAAGATCTCAAAACCTATAAACASTAGATTATGTAAGCATATGACACAAATGTAACAAACTAATCAAATGTAAAATCGTATCCAACAACTTAATATGACCATTTATTATTATAAAATAACAAAACATTTTAAGCCTCCATACCATCATATGAACTTTTCGTTTGAATGCTACAAATTAAAGTGGTGAAAACTCACAAGACATACAGGTTGGATAAAATTCATGGAAGAGGAGTGTTTCTAAGTTGTCAAAGGCTCAAATGCAAATTTGTATAGAATAACTTAATATCCAAACTCAGCATACAAATCAACTGAAATCGAAAATTAATAACATCGATTAGCAAACAATACAGGCAAAGTTTACATTAGTCTACTGAATTAAGTTAAAACACTCACAAAAAACTATGATTTTTCATAAAAAATCGTCTGAAATCGAAAATAGCATTAAACAATCAATCAATCATCTGAAATCGTCTGAATTTCGGCCAGCAATCAATGGACATGAGTTACACAAACACTATTAAACACAGAACCGGAAACAATATAACAAAAATAGCATTCAATCATTCCAATCGAAATCGTATTGAACCCTAATTCACGAAAAAAAGAGGCAAATTGGATGTAGAATGTTGGCAGAAACATACCGTGGTGAAGAATCAAGAGAAGTTGCGATATCGATTGATTGATTGTTGGCCAAAGTTTGTGAAACTAGGGTTTTTGAGGGTTCTCCATGGTTGTGAAAAGAGATGTCGAGTAATGGAGACAAATGAGGAAAGGAAATGACTACCCAATAGAAGGGATTTGAGTGGGTCGTTTTTTATTCCAAGTTGGAATTTGACTGGATTTGGTCAATTCCATTTCCAAATTTTGTAGGTAGCCAAACAGTAAAATTGGCCCAATTCTACAATTCATTTCCAAATCTCAGTTGCCAAACATGCCCTTATTGCAAAATTTCTTTTACACAATGAAATATAAAATAAAACAAACTTTTACAAAACTTTTAACAAAATCTTGACCTGAAATAAAATCCTTTTGAATTGAAGCGGAAGTAACCTGTTAATAAAACCAGAAGACAGAAAGGAACTACCTCTATGACGAGTAACCCAGAATGAAGAAAACACATCAGCCGGGGAGCTGATTAACAGATAATACCTCAATATATGCAGGATAATTTTTGGTCATGGTGTGGAAACATACACACGTAAAAATAAAAATAAACACAGAGAATACTCCCCGGTAACTTATCACAACCTCAAACTTACTCCACTGTATTCCTCTAATACAACTCTTATTTCATTCCTCCATCTTATTCACTACACCGTCTCATAATATAATACTCCAAGGTAACCAAGTATCGTATTCTCATCGTCGACTCTAAGACCAGGACAAGGGGTGAGTGAACTGGCGGTAAGACCGCAAAACAATATTTCCATCTCAATATCAATTTCAAACGCAAAACATATAACTTAATAACAATGTTCATACTAGACCGTAAACATAACTTGGCACATAGGCCCTATAACTCAATAACAGTAACCAATATCCATCTCAATTTCAATATCAATATCGTCAAAGGTTCAAAGAACCGTGCTCAACACTTAGAGTAAAACTCTAAGCTACTCACCCACGAGTCGAAGGTCAAAGAAATCGACAATTTAAATACAAAATATAGATCTTATTCCACACCTCATTAGCCAAGCCTCAACGCCAATCAACGATTATAATTCTCAATTTAGGAGCAAAATATGAAAACACTACTCATCCTTATATATCAAATATAATACTCCGTACGAATTTTGCATCTAATCATCAAATTAATGTTCAATCCTAGTTGATGAAGCCACAAGACCATCAGCCACTATCCATTCCAAAAACAAATAACTCCTTCCATACCAAGACGTTAAAACAGCACCAATTACAATCATGTACAACTATAATCTTTGACTAATCCCTATATAGCTTACCCATCTCACACAAGAAAATCAATTTAACAATAAAGAATACTATAAGTATAATATTATTAAACAATAATCATAAAAAGTCATCCCTTATATAATTTTAAGCACATAACACAAATTCGGCAACAATTAGCGCATAAAGCATACAACCCCGAACAATAGTAACTATAATAGAATCGGTAGAATCGTGTTACCTCGTATTATAAAATCAACCAAAAATCACTAAACAAGAAAGGTACTCCGGCAAACCAATAAAACAAGGATTATGAAATCGGAGTGTCGACAGCAACGAAAACTAGTATGGAAGTTGACTTGGGATAATAAATTAGGAGGCACTAAGCATTAATATAACTAATGGGAATTTATTGACCAAGATACACCATATTATGAATGGTGGTGATTTTAGAAAGCAAGTTTACAAGGAGCTAAAAACGGCGTAGGGTTTTGTAAAGAAAGGTAAGGGTAAAGATTTATAAAGCCAAGCTTTCCTAAGTGTTAAGAGAACCGGCCATCAATATATTTTATGGTAAATAAAAGTTTTTTCTTTTTTTCTTTTTTCTTTTAATAAAAGGAAAGATCATAAAATAAGGCTTTACAAAATTAAAGACACTTTTATGAAATCTGAAAATCTAAAAAGAATAGAGAAATATAAAATACCAAATATTATTTGGGGTATTTCAATCTTCCCCTCTTAAAATGAAATTTGTCCCCGAAGTTAGAGTTTAGAAAATATAAAATAATTTCTTTGAAAATGAGTGGTATTACAAAGGTGTTGTGTGCGGTCACCACTGCAGTGGAGGGTCTGCTCGTGGGTCTTGAGATAGTCGGTCAGTGATGGCAAGCGCTACTGTAATACCCCTGATTTCTAGTTGTGCACTCGGCCGAGTAAAGCAGAGTAATCGACCGAGTAGCACTAACTTTACCGAGAAGAGATGACTGAGTGCATTCAGGGTTTAACTCAGATTCTGACTAGGTGTCACTCGACCGAGTAGCTGGTTTACTTGACCGAGTGCAGTACACTCGACCGAGTGCTCCGGAGTACTCGGTCGAGTACTCTGGTTCAGGCCCAGAAATGCGGGATCCGGTTCTGTGTTTTTGGGAGAGTCCTATATATACTCGTGAACAGTGTTTCTCTCTCTTTATGAACCCTAAACCTCTCAAACCCTCTCTAGAACTTACCTAATACCCTAATAAAGAAGACTAGGCTAGGATTTGGAGATTTGTGCACCAAGATTAATCCTTTCTTGTCAATTTTCCTTTGTAAGTTATTATTCATGTTTTTTATTCAATTAATTGTTGTTGTAACCCTAGAAATTGGGGGAAATTGGGAGAATTGTTAATTGGATGTTGTAATTGGGGATTTGGGTAATTTGGTGACTCAATTAGTGTAATCTATCAATTAGGATGTTCTAGGTCTTGTTGTAGTAGTAGTTGTAACACCCCCATCTACCAAAGTGCTTTACCAAGGTCTACCTTAGCGAATGGAGGTGCTACCATCTCAGTTGCTCGAGGTAAGTAAATCAAATAGACCATAAAAGAACGTTTAAATAAGGTAAATAGAAGTTTAGTAGATTACAAACCAAGATAACAAAAATACTAAATCCAAAGGAAATACAACCATAAAACCAAAAGACTACAAAGTGTAAGACTAAGCGGAAGATAAATACTCGACGGAAGCTAATAGATAATCGTCTCGCAAGCTTCCCATCCAAACCTTCATGTAAGCTAAATAACCAACCTGCTAAACTTCTGCTCACCATTCCCCAATGGATCATCGTAGGTTTTGAAAACGTAAAAGGGTCAGTTAACTGTATAATCAATCAAGCGCTACGAAACAACAATCAATACAAAACAATCCTGCAATAAACAAGTCTTATCCTTCAAATACAAATTTCTGGACCGCGGCCAGACCTGCCTGGTTACCCATTGCAATAGGTACCCACACCGCCAGTGCTAGACCGCAGTCTTGCCACCTAAGCCCTGCTCATCGCAACGAGCGAACCCAGATCATTCATGTGCACATCCCCCTTGTGACAAGAGCCACTAGGGGCGAACATGGGGGTGAAGACCATCTCCCGATAATGGCTCCATAATCATTACCGACAATTTCACCAATACCAAGTGCCACGATAATCCACATCAAGATAACTCGCATTACCAATTAACTTATAATAACCATACAGATAACTGAGTAGGGAAACCCTACCTTATTCGCAAATTCTGCAATTCAACACAACAACAAAGTTAGAACTGCTCCTCTACGAAACCGTCACTTAACAAAGATAATCACTTAATACCACATCACAATCCATCACTAATCAACTAATTATCCCCAATATTAACCCAACTTAGAGTTCCAACAAATGTAAAAAAATTGCAAAATAAACGAAACCAATACTTACAAATCGATTGACACAAGAACACGGAATCCGACAACCGAAATCTAGGTCTTGCTTGCTTGATAATTAGAGTGATTATGGAGTGTTTAGAGAAATGTTTAAGGTTTAGAAACTGATTAACGAAATGATTCTCAAAATATATATAACCCCTTCATCACTCTAATCAAACCGCGGAAAAACGACTCGTCAGACCGGGCACTCGGTAGAGTACATGACATACTCGACCGAGTACATCCTACTCGACCGAGTGCCTCGCATACTCGGTCGAGTGTACACAGGCAGTAGTCTGCCTCAGAACACTCGATGACTTACTTGGTCGAGTACAGCCTCCTCGATCGAGTTCACTATACTCAGAAATCAGTGCTACTACAGTCTTCCCTTCTTAAAAGTGAAATTCGTCCCCAAAGTTCACACCCATAACTGTACAAACATGCATAAACTAAACTACTAGCCAAACAACTCGAAATAGGCACCAACCATACCCCAAACATAACCAAATTATGACCACGCAATTCAAAACATAACCAAAACTGGCCTCAAAACTACCCAAAAACACATGGGATCATCTCCTACCCCCCCCCCCCCCCCCCCCTTAAAAGACAAAGATTACGACCCCGTAACCAAACATACCAGATCGAAGAGATGTGATAACGCTCTCTCATTGCCTCTTCCGGCTCCCATGTAGCTTCTTCCACATTGTGGTTAGACCATAACGCCTTAAGCAAGATGGTTTCGCCGTTCCTTGTTCTTACGATCTAATATCTCCTTTGATACTTCCACATAAGTAAGTGCTTCATTGAGCTGAATATTTTCCACCTCAAGCACATGAGATGGATCACTCACATACTTTCGAAGTTGTGACACATAAAACACATTATGCACCCGATTAAGAGCTAGTGGCAAAGCTAGCCGATAAGCTACCTCACCTATCGATCCAAAATCTCATATGGTCCTATAAATTTCTAGCTCAATTTCCTTCGCTGAGTTCATTGGAATAAAATGAGCTAACTTTGTCCGACGATCGACAATTACCCAAATCATGTTATTATCCTGATGAGTTCTCGGTAACCCCACAATGAAATCCATAGAAACCGATTCCCATTTTCAGCCAGGCACCTCAAGTGACTGAATCTTACCTTGTGGTCTCCGCTGCTCACCTTTGACTCTCTGGCAAGTGAAACACCTAACCACAACTTTAGCTACTTCCTTCTTCATTCCGAGCCACCAAAATGTCTTCTTCAAGTCTTTATAGAGTTTGTCACCTCTCGGATGTACCGAATAAGGAATGCAATGAGCCTCCGTCATAATTAGTTTCTTCAACTCAGCATCGTTAGGTATACACCACCTTTCATCAAATCGGCCCTCCCATCTGCATGGATCCAAAATATCGAAAGAGTACTCTTCCCTACATTTGTTTTTCACTCTTGAATCTTGGGATCAAGCTTCTGTTTCCCTTTGATGTCATGATAATGTTCGGGCTCGATAGTCAAATCCCCAATGGGATCTCCCTTGCGAATCATATGGATCCCCATCTTAGTCATCTCCTCTTTCAATTTCATCAATGACATGGCAGTGCACAATGAATGCACACTCTTTCTACACAAGGCATCTGTAACTACATTAGTTTTCCCCTCATGATAGATAATCTCCATATCATAGTCACCAATCAGCTTCATCCACCCCCTCTGACGCATATTCAGCTCCTTTTGAGTGTAGATGTACTTTAAACTCTTATGATCTGAAAACGCCTTAAAGGTCGCCCCATAAAGATAGTGCCTCCAATTCTTTAGAGCAAATATAACCGCACCCAACTCCAAATCATGGGTAGGATAGTTCTCTTCATATGGCTTTAATTGCCTCGAAGCATAGGAAATGACTTTCCCATTTTGCATCAAGACACACCCCAATCCATTCTTCGAAGCATCGGTATGAACTTCGAATTTCTCACTCCTCCTTGGAAAAGCTAGGATGGGAGCTGTAGTCAAACGTTCCTTTAAGGTTTGGAACGCCATCTCACAACTCTCATCTCGTCGAAATATAGTCTCTTTCCTCATTATAGTTGTCATAGGCCTAGCAATCTTGGAAAAATCTTTCACGAACCTCCTGTAGTACCTAGCCAAACCCAAGAAAATTAGAATCTCAACAACATTCTTCGGTGCTTCCCAATTTGACACTGCCTCGATCTTACCAGGATCCACAGCTACACCATCCTTGGAAATCACATGACCTAGAAAAGCCAACTTCTCCAACCAGAACTCACATTTGGACAACTTTGCATATAGTTGGTTGTCAGTTTGCAAAACCAACCTCAAATGCTCCTCATGCTCTTTCTTAGTCTTGGAATAGACTAGGATATCATCAATGAAAACCACCACGAATCTATCTAAAAACGGACTGAAGACCCGGTTTATAAGATCCATAAACACTGTTAGCGCATTTGTCAACCCAAAAGGTATCACCCACCACATACTCATAATGTCCATATCGTGACCAAATGTTGTCTTAGGGATATCTTCATCTACAATCCTCAACTGGTAATATCCCGATCTCAGATCAATCTTGGAAAATACCCGGCTCCACTCAACTGGTTAAAAAGATCATCAATCCTCGGTAAAGAGTACCTATTCTTCACGGTAACATGGTTTTGTTCTCTGTAGTCGATGCACAACCTCATACTACCATCTTTCTTTTTCACGAATAACACTGGCGCACCCCAAGGCGATACACTAGGTCGAATATATCCCTTTTCTAACAACTCATTCAGTTGTTTCTTCAACTCTTCCAGCTCCTCTAGTCCCATGCGGTACGGAGCCTTAGATATAGATCTCGTCCCTGGTTTAAGCTCTAAAATGAAGTCAATGTCCCTCTTAGGAGGTAACCCTGGTATCTCCTCTGGAAAGACATCCTCGAACTCTCCCACAACCGGTATCTCTGCTGCTGATGGCTCCTCCAAATGAGTATCCCTTACGTGGCAAAGGATCATAGGACATCTCTTCATAAAATATGACTTTAAAGTCATAAATGCAATCATCTTTACCTTGGGTTTTACCATGGACCCTCGATATGACACTCTAATTCCCATAGGACCCTTCAAAGACACCTTTTTATGACGACAGTCTATCTTAGCCTCATACTTACCCAACCAATTCATCCCGACTATGACCTTAAATCCATCCATAGGGAACTCGAGTAAGTTAACTGATAAGTCTACTTGCTCAACCACCATAGACGCCCCTTTATACAACTTATGACATGACACTGACTCCTCTAAAGGAATAAACACATTATCTTTTACCAACTCAAACTCCCCCAAACCCATTTCTAAAGAATGACCTCTAGACACAAAAGAATGGGTAGCCCCCAAATCAAACAAAATAAAATTTTGTTTATGATTAACAAGAAAAGTACCCATTACGACTTGCACATCCTCCTCTACCGCCTGTTTACCAATCATAAACAGTTTACCACTATTCTTCTGACCCCCTCCTTGCACTGTAGTCGCCGATGTAGTAGGCTAGGTCGCTGAATTCTGGTTCACACTGTTATTCGGGCACTAATATGCTCCACCATTGTTGCGGTTATAGCCACCGTTGTTGTTGTTGCTCTGACCACCCTGACTGTTCCATGACCCAGCTGGCCTATTACTCGCCATACTCTAACTCGGAGCCTGCGAATAGTTCCCGTGATAAGATCGCGAGAAGCCTCCTCCCCCAGCACTCTTACACTCAAATCGCTTGTGGCATATCCTGTCATAGTTGAAGCAATGCAAGGTAGAGTTATCACTAGAGCTTCGACCTCCTCTTACCCCAAAACGAGATCCCCCACTGAAACCAGACCCACTAGAATAAGCTCTAGCCTGTTTGTGATTACCACGCTTAAAGCTTGACTGGATACCACTCTTACTCTCAACCTTTCTTTTTTCACCTCCTTTATCCTTGGCCATGTCAACCAACCTCTCAGCATGTCCTGCTCTCTCGTAACATTCATCTAGGTTAGAGATTACCTTAGCAGGTAGCCTCTCCAAAACCCTCAGCGATAACCCCTTCTCAAAACGGAGAGTTAAACTCAGTTGACTCAGCTCCATGTCCTCCACATAGCGCGACAGTTCATTGAACTTGTGATAGTACTTAGCCACGGTCATACTATCGGTCATAGCAAATGTAACACCTCCATACACCAAGGTACCTTAACAAGGCCTACCCCAATGTACGAAGGTGTTACCATCTCGGTTTCCCGAGGTAGTACGCGTCATAGTAACCATAATGAAACAATTTTAAATAAATAATTTTAAGTAAAGAATTAAAAGTCCTAAAAGAAAATACAATCTCAAACTCCGAAAGGTAAACCAAACATAAAGTGATAACTATTCGGCGGAAGCTAGACTACAAAACTGGTGGTGACTCAGCCCTGTCCAATCCCCGCAAGCTACATCAACGCCATAACCTGCTAAGTCAACTGTTCACCATCCCTGAATGGATCACCACAATTTTGAAAATATAAAACGGGATCAGCCAACTATATAATCAATATAACACAACCATAACAAAACAATAAACCAAGTAAAGTAAACTTTAACAATCAACCTCCAAACTCCATAGCATCCAGTAACCGATTACACACCAAGTTGTGTAGCCCTGCCAAATTACCCATCGCAACAAGTAATCCACAACGCTAGTAGGGACCGCAGCCTTACCACCAAAATCCCCGCTCATCGCAGCGAGCGAACCCAGATCATTAATGTGTACACCCCCCTTGTGACGGGCGCCATAAGAGGCGAACATGGGGTTGGAACCATCTCCCGAAAATGGTCCCACAACAAATACCAATAACCAACATAATAATATCAATCATACAACAACCACAAAAGACCATCACATTACATGTATACCAATTAAACAGCCAACTAAGTAGGGAAACCCGACCTGAATAGCGATCCAAGCATTAAGCACAACAAGTAGACTAGAAGGCCTCTTCTACAAAATCCTCACCTAAGATACCATCAACCAATCAATACTACGTCATACAAAAGAGATTCACCCTCAAAACCCCCAACCTACCCAATTAGGGTTTGACCAAACTTAACAAAGCAACCTAAAACTATGATTGGTGACTTACCCAACGATTACGGATGTAAATATGCGAAAACCCCCGAAAACGAAGAAGCCTAGCCTTGGAATGATGAAGATAGCAAAGGAAGAAGTGATGTCGTTGTCTCTTTTGTGAAAAGTGTTTAAGCAGATAATAAAAAGATTTTAAGTCGATAAAACATGATTATGTATGCTTTCCGTGTTATCTTAATCAAACTGCAAAAAATAATGTAAACGAACCGGACACTCGGTCGAGTATAAGACACTCGACCGAGTCAGACGCACTCGATCGAGTTCCCACATACTCGCTCGAGTTCACAGCAACCAGAAACCTGACATAACCACCAAAAAACCTACTCGGTCGAGTATCCCGTACTCGGCCGTGTAGCCTAGGACCAGAAACTGATTTATTATAGCAAAAGCGTCAAATTCAGCCCTAAACTTACTACGGATATGCTCTGGGACAAAATGATTCCTCATTTCCTTCTTGAACTCAGCCCGAGGAATCGCGGAATTACCCAAACTCTTGTAATACTCACATGAAGCCTCCCTTTCACGGTGCCACCACACCCCAGCTTCATCCCTCAGATAAAACGCAACCTGCTCCACCTTCCTGTCATCAGGACAATTAACAATGTCCAAAACACTCTTCATCTCTCGATGCCAGTTGTCGAGCAATTTGGGCTCGTCAGTGCCCTCGTAGGTGGTAGGGGTGAAGCGGGAAATAGTGGTGCTCATTTTGGATGCATCCATGACTACTTCCTTTCCCTTCCCTATGTTCTTTAGGGCCTCGGTGAGTGCCTCTTGTTGCTTGATAATCCTAGAAATCTCATCTAGGCTCATCTCGGAAGCCTGAGTGTACGCAGCAGATCTTTTTGGCGACATTTTGAGCTTCAAAAACCAAGACAAACGTAAGCACATAGCCTACGGTTCAGAATAAAAATCACATCTGCCAAAGAGGTACTCGGTCGAGTACACATAAGTACTCGAACGAGTACTGACCACTCAGTCGAGTGTATTAACTACTCGGCCGAGTGCTCAGATCCAGTAGCTGATCAGAATGTCACATAAAACCATACTCGGTCGAGTGCACTCCACTCGGTTGAGTCCTTACTCTGCTTGGTCGAGTGGTAACAACTAGTAGCTGATCAACAAATCATATAAAACGTACTCGGTTGAGTACCAGAAGTACTTGGTTGAGTGTGCTCCACTCGATCGAGTTCTTACCCTGCTTGGTCGAGTGGTGACAACCAGTAGTGACTGCCAAAATCATAGACATCCCCACACGGTCGAATGCCAGGATACTCGGTCGAGTACCCTGCCACACTTAGCCGAATCATGTAAAAACAACTCCCAACACATTCCCACTGGCAGTCAAACTCCCTATTCACATATTTCTATAACCAAAAAACGACAAAAATAAGAACCATCAACATATAACATGCCACACACTATCACATCAAGTACTTCACACCATTTCCTCCCAATTCATGCTATAATTCCTCCAAACCATAAATATACTCATCCACTTCATTCATCCACATGTAAACGCACACATTTCTACTCATACACATCCAAACACACACATAATGATCCCCGTGACACACCCCATAGTGACCGGCTCGAGGTTATGATGGCAATCTTGCGGTTTTAGGATGTCTCTCAAACCTTTTGTGGTAGCTCCAAACAACTCCTACCCGGGTTCATTTTATTTATACGCCCTATGTTCATTTTTTTCATTGGTTTTAAGTTCCAAAATCGTTGCTCTGATACAACTTTGTAACACCCCCATCTACCAAAGTGTCTTACCAAGGTCTACCTTAGTGAATCGAGGTACTACTATCTCGGTTTCCCAAGGTACGTATATCAAATAGACCTTAAAAGAATGTTTAAATAAGGTAAATAGAATTTTAGTCGATTACAAACCAAGATAACAAAAATACTAAATCCAAAGGAAATACAACCATAAACCCAAAAGACTACAAAGTGTAAGACTCAGCGGTAGATTGCAGCCTTGCCACCTAAGCCCCGCTCATCGTAACGAGCGAACCCAAATCATTAATATGCACACCCCCATATGATGGGAGCTACAAGGGGCAACATGGGGGTGAAGACCATCTCCCGATAATGGCTTCATAATCATTACCGATAATGTCACCAATACCAAATGCCAGATAATCCACATCAAGATAAGCACACATTACCAATTAACTTACAACAACCATACATATAACTGAGTAGGGAAACCCCACCTCATTCGCAAATTCCGCAATTCAACACAACAACGAAGTTAGAACTGGTCTTATACGAAACCGTCACCTAAGAATATTATCACGTAATATCACATCACAATCCATCACTAATCAACTAATTATCCCTAATCTTAACCCAACTTAGGGTTCCAACAAATGTAAACAATTTGCAAAATAAACGAAACCAGTACTTACAAATCGATTGACACAAGAACACGGAATCCAATAACCGAAAGCTAGGTCTTTCTTAATTGATGATTAGAATGATTAGGGAGTGTTTAGAGAAATTTTTTAGGTTTAGAAACTGATTAATAAAATGATTATCGAAATATATATAACCCCCTTATATCACTCTAATCAAACCGCGCAAAAACGACTCGTCAGACCGGGCACTCGGTCGAGTACAAGACATACTCAACCGAGTACGACCTACTTGACCGAGTGTCTCACATACTCGGCCAAGTGTACACAGGCAGTAGCCTGCTTCAGAACACACGATGTCTTACTCGGTTGAGTACAGCCTACTCGACCAAGTTCACTATACTTAGAAATCTGTGGTATTATAGTAGTTACTTGATTAATTGTAGTAGAAGACTTTAGAGAGGAGGTTCTAGTACTTGCTTGTACTTGTGGAGATTTGATATGAGATAGGGTTTCCCTACTAATTTCTTGATAGTATGAATGCTTGAATGTGTGTTTATTTTTGTTTGTCTCATAATAATTATTGGAATTACCCATCATATCATCAGAACGGGATTGTAGGATTTTGGTATTGTGGTTTTGAGGTTTTCTGACTTGTACCTATATTTTACTCATCGCTTAAACTTAATTATTAATAAATGTTGTTCTCGATAGTTGATTTATACTCACTAACTCGGGAAACCGAGATAATAATCCTCCCATTTGGTAGGAAGGCCTTGATAAAGGCTTCATAATGAATTAGAGTGTTAAAAACTGGTGTTAGAGCGACGATTTTGGAACCTAAACCAATGAGGCACTCGGCCGAATATTGGCAATACTCTGCCAAGTAAGGGGCATTCGGTTGAGTGTACAGAGTACTCGACCAAGTGAGTTGTTCCAGCGGTCGTTATAAACAAGAAGTCGGGATTAGAACGCACCAAACACCTTCATTTCTTCTTCTCTCTCCAAAACCCTAGAATCTCTCTCAAACATCTCTAAGTTCTTCCTATCCACCTTCCATGGAGTTTAAGCATGTGATTGAAGACCTTGCACCCTCTCTCACCTCTCTTTACCGATCTTTCTTTGTAAGTCAAAGATTTTACCTTTTTCCTATTTATTCTTATTTAAACCCTAGTATTTGGGGGTTTTGTTGGTTTTATTAATTGGGTGATTATAATTAGGGTTATGAGTTATTATAGGGTAATAATAGAGAATTTCATCTATTAAAAGATTATTATAGGACGTGTTGTGATAGTATTTGTATATTAATGTAGAGAGTGATGCTACATTAGACGGAGTTTAGCGTTTTGTGTGTCTCTTACGGATATTGCTTCGAGGTAAGGTTTCCCTACTCGGTTTTAATAGTGTGAATGCTTGCATGTGTTATTATTGTTGTTAGTCTCATAATAGATGATAGAGCTGCATTATAGCATGAGAGTTAGCGTATGTGTCTTGGTAATTGTTAAATGTTGGCAGTACATGGAGTCATGTCATACTTGAGATTCATGATAATTTGAAAATGGCACACTTGGCATATTTTGTTGCATATTATATTCCATGTGGATGTTGGTGAATGTTGGTGAAGTTGTGATTGTGTTGTGGTTGTGAGAAAAGTGAGGCAGTTCGGGAGACTGTATCACGCCCGGATCGCTCCTTGAAGTTTCTCACTTCAAGGAGGATATGCACGTTAATGATTTGAGGAGGAGGGATTCGTGTTGCGATGCGAATCTGGTAGAGGTCCGGGTCACAAACCGGGATCGGTATATCGTGTTGCGATGTGGATACCTTATAGGGTTGCGATCCGGCGGGGTGGTGGCAGTGTTGTGATGCCATCACCGAGTAGAGGTGGAGTTGGAGTCGAGTCTAGAGGAGATAATATGATATTGATACGGAAATTTTCTCGTAAGTGGTTTAACAGACAACGAACCATAACAAAATAAGAGATATTTGCTTTGAAATCCGTCAAGATCTCGAACCAATGGCATATTTGCTCGAACTAGAACCATAATTTGAACAATGGTGAGAAAATTCAAGACCTATTGATTGCTGCTCGTGTTAAGGTTTGAAAATGCAATAAATAATAACAAATTTTGGAACGAACTCGTCGGACTGTGTTTACAACTGTAAACAAAAAACTTTTTGTTTTATTTCAATAACTCAATCTGTTTTGAAACGATTACAATGACTTCCTATTTATATCTAGCTAACTTGATTCCTAAACGGAATAAGGAAACAAGCTTCCTTACCTTAACTGGAATTAGAAAACTAATTCTCCTATTGAACTAGGAAAGTGAGTATCTTCTACTACAACTAGGAAAATAATTAACTTCTACTACAACTAAGAAATAGTAAACCTACTACCACAAGAACTAGGAAAGACTTGTTAATCCTAATCAAATTAAGAGAGTCATTCTAATCCAAATACTAGTAGGACTCTATTTCTTTATTCGTCTCGGACTTTGACCTGATTTAGCTGCTTTATTCCTTTGTTGCACATCCTTGCTCATGTGTTCCAAGCCTACCCGAATTTCATGCTCTTCTTCATATAATATCGCATTATCCCCTCCCCCTTTGAGAGGAATTGACCTCAATTCATGAAATTCTGATCCTCCAGGATCAAATACTAACCTTACAAGTTTAAATAATAAATTGAAGATAATTAGCAGCAACAATTTCAATTCCCGCTTGATGCAAACGTGAAGTTCGTTTTTCTCTTTCAATTTCAAAGCCCTCTTGTGCCATATCAGCTCGTGCCTTCCACCCCTTCACCCTCCATGCATAAATCTTGAAATTTTATGACGAACCATGTTATCGAACAAGACGATTCTTTCATAGCTGCAGCACTTGCTTCCGTTTGAAAATCGACCAAATAATAATTTGGCTGATCTTGAAACTCGATAGAGTCTGATGTCTCGTCCTTATGATAATCGTGGAATATAGGAGGTAATCTTGGATCAAACTTAACATTCTCTTCGTAGATGCTTTCAAAGTCAAACACGCCTGCCATGTCTTCTTCTTTCTGCCTTCTTTTTTTCGAATGAATAGTACATGTGAACAGTAACTTTTTTTTTAATCGCCACTCCTTGAATAATATGTTACTATAGCTTTGGGATTTTCATCTGCATTGTTATTGAGGGTCAATTCTGTACCATGAGAGATCCCATCAAAGTTTGGTAAGTGAGAGTGGATAAGTCCTTGGCTTCTTTAATAGAACCTTGGGTTGCCATCTTTTGGTAGAACTCCTTAAAAGTTTATGAAAATGTCCTTAGTTTCAAACGTTTGACCAAGATTTGAAAGTTCGTTAGTTATATTTGAAAAGCGGGAAGACATACTCTTTATTGACTCATCCTTTTGCATTTTAAAAGATTCGTATTGCTGCATTAGGATATCAATACGATGTTTTTTCATTTATAATGTTCCCTCATGGGCTAGCTCAAGGTTATCCCATATTTGTTTTACCGTTTTACACCCTGCAATACGGCTAGTCTCCTCAGAAGTAATACTGGATTGCAAGAGTGATATGGGCCTAGAGTTCTTCTCTTCCTTTTTATAATTATCTGAAGTGTAGTCCTTTGGTGCTTTTACAGATACAACACCATTAGCATTGATGGTTGTAATAACAAGGTGACCGTTTTTTATAAGTACCCAACACTCGTAATTTGTTCCTTGTATGAAATACATCATACGAGTTTTCCATCAGCCATAGTACGTGCCATCGAAGAGAGGACATTTGATTGCTTTGGAGTTCATTGAAAAAGAAAGAACAAAAACAATAAACTTAAAAGGATCAAACTTTTTGCAATAAGGCAATCAAGAGCATGAGGCTCTGATACCAATTGTTGAGTTTATGGATTCGGTACTTAAGAAGGGGAGGGGGTGAATTAAGTACCCTTTTAAAACTTTAAACAAACAAACACGCTAACTTCAATATGTTAATCAGTACGCATGCATTTTGAACAATTCTGATGACTGTTTAATCGATGATAATCTATTGTACTGGATTCGATGCAATCGTGAATGAAAGATAAAGAAAATAACGAAATGAAAAGCAATAAAAATGAGAACACAAGAACTTTTGAGGTGGTTCGGCGTACTCTCTAAAGGTCTACGTCCACTATCTCTCTTATAATTATTTTCGTTATAACCTAACTCGATTACAAAGAAAATCCCCACAACCAACCCGATCGTGCCACTCGAGTACAACCTCTTACCCCAACAAACGCTCTTCTCATAAAAATGAAAAGTACAAATCAATTTACCTCCTTATATGGTTCTCGCAATGGAGCTATGGAGCACAATCCTTAGGAGACGAATGATTATAAGCAACTCGAAATAAAGTTTAAAACATAACTAAAAACACTTGCAAAATATTTTTCAAAATGATTATGAAAGTGAGACTCAAATTTTTACCAGTAAAATTTTCGCACAAGAGAAATGTATATCATATTCTAGATTGGAAAATATCTCACAAAATAAGTTGAAAGAATTTTTTAAAAGATGACAAATCTTTAACAAACATATCTTTTACTTATTTTTAACAAAAATAATCTTCCAATGTTTTATTTAGAAAATCTATTCAAACTGAAAAAAGGAAGACTATTATACTACCCCGTAGAATATTTCATCTAGTATCAAATCTTTAAATAAATAACTAGTGTAGTTCCTGTGCTAAAGCATGACAATTCTAAATAATAATCTTTTATAGAATGGTTAATTAGTATTGGAAAATCTTAAAGATGATATATTGATATAACAAAGTATGGGCCTAATTCTACATAATAATCTTTTATAGAATGGTTAATTAGTGAAGGCCCATTCCCTTGCTAAAAAATTTGAGGGGAAAATTTGAGTGATGACTTATTCTTTTAGTTCAAGGGGGATTTTCCAATCTCACTAGAATAATTCAGACAAGCTTCTTCCAAGAGCAATTTAGGTCCTTGTAAATGTGTACATATCATATCTAGCTCATAAGCATTAGTCAAGAGGAAATGAGAAGATTAAGGACTTGTCATCATCAACATAATTGGTTCAACAGACATATTAAGGATAAGACGGGGATGGGAGGATAAAGTGAGTTTTACCGTACATCAAAATTGGAAAAAGGTTGTCATTTCTGACGGTAATATTTTGATTTGCCACTCGAATTAGAATAAGACATGAGTTTACCTTGATCGGATGTCATGTAGAACGTTTCTTTGTATCCATATACCATTGCTCGTCCGGTGGATGTAGCAAGGTCTGTCGGGGTATAAGTTATAGACGGTTGTTGACTCGGAGGTTGTGCCACAAAAGCCTGCTGGGGTGCAACACCAAGAAATTCCCTCCTGTCGTGTTGCATAGGAGGAGAAGCCCAACCCACGGTGGGGTAGGTTCACAGTGGTGTAGTAAGAGCAGATTGAGCGGTAGCCTTAGCTTGTCTAGTCTCTTCAAGAACTAACATAGGGCGGGCTTTATGATAGGACAGAAGTGGGTCAAATTGTTGCATTATAGTAACCACCAGAAACTCCAGACACTAGTTGAAGGATGAACCTACACATTCCCTAATTGGTCAGCAAGGAGTTTGAGAGCCTTACAGTAAGAGGATACATCAAGATAGGCATCCATATTAATGGATGAAAACTGCTGCTCCAAAAAGACCGCGCGAGAATTTTTGTTATCATGAAATATGTCAGTGAGGCGGTCCCATGCTTGTTGAGGGAAATGGTACCAATAACCCATTGTTTTACAATAGCATTGAGGAGTGCGTAAAGAGCAGGATCGGATTCTTTCGTTACCTGAGGCGTGAGACCTTCAAGAAGGGTAGCGATGTGATCGGTAAGCTTGAGCCGTGTTTAGAAACAACTAACTCCGCCCCTGAGTCAAAATGAACTTTCTCGGTTTCAAGGACGATGGGAATGAGGTATTTGATGTTTGGGACGGAGAAGGCAGTATGGAAAGGTTGTTGATAGCCAATAACTAGGTGTCGTTTATAACACCCCCATTATTCCAAGGAGCCTTAACAAGACCATCTCGATTGCCCGAGATAAGTATATCAAATAGACCATTTAAGAACATTTAGTAAATACTTTACAACTTTACAGCTGAAGACAAGGTACAACTCTACTATACAAAATAAAAAAAGGTACTACTGGTGACAGAACTATCACCTACGAGCATCTCTATGTCATACGACCTTCCAACCCGCAACATACACCAAGACAACATCCACACATCCATACTAAACCTCAAAGTCATTCTGCTCACCATCCCCGAATGGATCATAACAGTTTGAAAACAATAAACGAGGTCAGTCAACTGAATAACCAATATAACAACATCGGCATATAATGCAATACACATCCAAATACACCGTGTCAGTCATTCCTCCATACTCCATAGTATCCAGTAACCGACTTCACACTAATGTGTGTAGCCCTTCCAGACTACCCATCGTAACAGGTAATCAACACCGTCAGTGGGGACCGCAGCCTTACCCCCAAAATCCCCGCTCATCGCAACGAGCGAACCCGGATCATTAATGTGCACATTCCCTTTTTGACGGGAGCCACAAGAGGGGAATATGGGGTTGGAACTATCTCCCTCAAATGGCTCCACAAAAACAACCAATAAGTAACACAGTAATTCTCAATCACACAATAACCAAACAAGACAGTCATATTACACTGTATATCAATTAAATAGCCAACTGAGTATAGAAACCCTACCTCTAGTGAATCCAAGCGGCACTGATCATCATCACATACATACACATGGAAGACCGCTATCGACACCTACAACAGCGGTATGACCAGATTACAAACGACCATAACCCCAACCAAAACCCACAGACGGTGACGATGACTTACCTTAATCGATGGGCTGATGACTAGATCGAAACCGATGCGCACATCCACTCCCATGGTGGTCTAATAGGTGAAGGCTCAACACGTGGTATGGTGGAAGGAGGTAGAGGGAGAAGTTGTTCTGATTTTATGTTTTGCGAAAAGAAGAAATGAAATGAATGATTCTGGGTTATGACTTCCGCGTAACATTATATTACACTGCGGCTCACGCACTTGGTCGAGTACTGACCTACTCGACCGAGTACACCGCACTCGGTCGAGTGTCCCAGCACTCGGTCGAGTGTCCCAGCACTCGACCGAGTGACCCTTACTAGGTCGAGTTCTAGGTCTTAAACACAAGGTAAATCTAATTCCATCCTTACCAAAGGGTCTAACATGGTCAAAGATACCTACAGTCAGTCTACGGTTCCCCCAATAAGGGGATATTACAGTCTTCCCCTCATGAAAAGAACATCGTCCTCGAAGTTCGGCTCCCCGACGCAAAAGATTACTTGAAAGATATGGTATAGATGGATAGGTCAAACTCAACACCACCATGACTCCAGCTAATCATCACCACTCGTTGGTCCCAAAGCCACAAATGTCACATTACCCACATCTACTACACTTCAACACATAAAAGGTCACACAACACACACCATGGCGATAACTTACATCACCACTTACTACACACACAAGACGCATAACACATGACGCCATAACTTAACGCATGACACCACCACTTTTCCTAGTAAAACAAGTAGTAAATCTCACAGAAACACCAAGTTTTATGAATTTTAAGCATGCGCGCGACATTCTCTACTCCTCTTAAAAGAAACTTCGTCCCCGAAGTTCACCCTCCGTACGGTCAAAGGACAAAAGAAGGAAAAAAAAGAAGACTCAACTTATCAATGCATTCCTATAACATGCGTGCAGGGGATAAAGAGTAACAATGTCGAACACAAAGGTCGGACTGAAATGTGATGTTGCATAGGTATAAAAATTGCTACTTATGAGATTACATACCGCCGACTACTACAACTGATAAAACTGCCATTCAACATGCGACTGACTACCCTATATGACTCTACGACATAACAATTGACTTGATCATACATCAAATATTATGCCACAACTATGCAACGCAATCACAACAAAAATCTAAGGTATGAAACTGGATACTCGGTCGAGTGCCCTGCACACTCGGTCGAGTAGCCACAGACTAGAACACACCCCAAACATAATATACTCGGTACTCGGTTGAATATAAACATGTACTTGGTAGAGTTCACCCTACTGGTCAAGTCCTTAGTGTACTCGGCTGAGTATCCCAGATCAGAAAGCACTCTGAATGCAACTAACATACGCATCTGCGACTAAAACCACTTACGTGACTCAAAGGTCATCTTAATCATATATCAAATAACCAAAGTCTAACAAAATGAAAAAAGTCTAGGCCTTATGGCCGAATACAACAACCACACATAAAATTTATGTGCCACAAAGGTACTAAATCTGAAAGAAGTTCGACAAAATAAACAAGATAACATGAAGAGGATACCAAGGGTAGTTTCCCCGCATCATCATTGATAGCTTCCTCATTTCCGGCACCGGATGATCCATCTACATCATAAGTGATAGGTCTATCGCACACCAAACAAAAATAAGTCCCTAGACTTGGCAACAAATTAATGTAGTAAGTAGGGGTCGAATCCACAGAGAAACGAATGTGCTTTACGAGTTGCTATGAATAGGTTTTTATCAAGGTCGAGTTATCTTTTTCTTGGGTTTGGTTATAACATTTAATAAAAGTGATGTAAAAACAATATTAATAAAAGAGTCTAGGGGAGTCGGGTGACACATGCATAGAAAATACAACTCATGTTAAACTAGAATTGCAATAACAAAAATAAATGTCTAGGCCTATAGACAACCACCTCTCGATATTATTGTCGACCTTAGATCGGGTCATAACGAACCTTCGCTATGGTTAGGTAGGTCTACTAAAACATGCTTAGTCTAATACAAATCTGTGCCTCTCGACTTATAGAATGTATTAACACATTTAACCAAAGTTTGTGATCAATAAACTAAGATTAACAAAACAAAACAAACATGTGTAGAAACATTTATGCAATATCACAACATTCTAATCTAACATGATAAAATAATAACTAATGAATGACTCCACTCATTCCCTAGACAAAATAAATCTACTCACTCATAATGTAAATAACAAAGCCTAAATATGAAATGAATTGCATAAACATAATGAAATGATTATAATAATTAAAAGGGAAATAAGGAAAGTAAATGTAAACTAAACTAATTAAAATAAACTAGAATATAAATTACTAATGAAATGCAAATGAAGAATGTAAATGATAAATGTAACAAACTAGATGACATAAACTTATTATAAAATAAATGGAAATAACAAATCACTTATTAACATATGCATAGATAAAAATAACTTAATGAAAATAACAAATGAAATAACAATGTAAAAACTAGAATGTAAGGATTACCGAAATGATATTGCAACTGGAAATTGAAGAACAATGTAGAGCCAAAGAAACTTGTATTGAAATAAGAACTAAAAGATTAAGTGTGATTACAAATGTAACTTATTCTAATTTCTAAAATTGTAAGAGGAAAACTAAAGAGAAAATAAGCTAAGAAAATGTGGAATGCTATGAGAAATGATAAGATTTGATGCCTAAGGTCGGGGCTTAAGATCTCCTTATATAGTAGTTTAGGAGTGAAACGCTCATAATCCACATCAAGCTCACCCCGATCGGGGACAGGCCACCCCAATCGGAGACGTGTGATTTCCGGTATATGGCTTTAAGGCTATATTTAACGGCCCAGGAATCCAATGTTGGTGTCTTAAAGCTCCTTTAATCACCCGGGTAAATGCATTTTTGTGGAATCTTTGAGGGATCCTAAGTTGCATTTTCCACATGTGTTACTTGGACTTCCTTTTGGGTTTCATTTCTCAATTGTTTACATTTGTCATTTATTGGTGGATGATTTTGCATTTGGGTCATTTACTTCCATAATCCATCTTATTTTGCTTGCATGATCCATCTTAGCTCCACTTAGCCTCGTGACCTCGATACTTGCTTATTTGACAGGAAATGGCTACTAAAAGCTATATTACAAAACATACTAAACACGAGCAATATATCTAGAACACGGAATTAGGTCAAATAAACACTACAATTAGTGCAAATAACATGTAAAACCGAGCTAATTATGGGGGTAAAATCATATAAATATTAGACACATCAATAAGCTCTACCATAGCCCTGTTGCGCACCACCTCCTACCCATCTCCCTTCTGAGTCCATCTGACTCCCCTGGTTAGCTCCTCATGGACCGACAAGGCACCCCCGCTCATAACTCTCCGGCACTCCCAAGAAGACCGATCCACTCCATAGTAATGGAAGATACCACTATCATCCCCGAGTCCTCTCCACCACACCAGATGTACTAGGTCTGTCCCTACATCCTGGCGGTGTGTCATCTCTTGCATGTTGCGCAACACCAAAGTGTTGGACAACCTCTCTGTCAGCTCACTCACCTGCATCCTGGAATCATGGACTGTAGGTTTCCCGAGTACTGGTACTGAGGTGCACTAGGTTGCACGTACGAGGTCTCTTTTGCCACCTCCCTCACCACTCTCGGTCCCCTAGCCTCCCTGCCCTATTGGGCCGCCTTCCTACGGCTAGTAGGTAAGGTAGGCTCCTGCATCTCCTGAAGCACATGCTCCGGTATGAGGTAGGTCTGATGGGGCGGAGCCATGTAATTAGTACACTCATCTAGATGGTTGGTCTCGGGTAGGTTGGCCGCGTCGGGTAGCCTCATCCATCTCACCCCCCCTAACCCTCCAAGCCAAACTTCCGTCACTAAGCACCCTCAACCACTTCTGGTGTAAGAAGTAGTCCTTATCCATCGTAGGTACACTCTTGAACATTGTAGGGAACTCGGGAGAAGGCTCACAGTTGGCCAACCTTTGAGCCAAGCGGGTCAGGATAGCACCATAAATAAGGTGACAATGTGGGGACTGAGCCATATGTGCTAAGCTAGCACACACTATGGCAGGGGCACTGTAGTAGAACTGCTCCTCCCGCTTCGGTTTCAGATACGACATCAACAACATTACCTCATGGAAATTCAACTTGCTCACATCACTCCTCCCATAGAGTAGACAAGTCATCATCCAAAGGAAGATCCTCAAGGTCACATGCTGCACATCGTTAATCAACATGGCACTAACATTTGATGTCGTACCGGTGAGAAACTAAAGATAACCACTTGCCCCACACTCCTTTGCTACATCAAGATAATGGTCCGAGGTGGCCTTCTCCAACCCCAGCTGCTCCGCTATATCATCCATGGTCAGACAAAAGTTAGTGTTTATTAACCTAAGCCTAATAGTTTCACCATCCTCATCATAAGAGTAGGAGCTCATAAACTCCAAGGTCAAGGACTCGTAAGAGTGCTTACGAAGCCGATACAACCCCAACATACCCAAGGTCTCAAACATGTGCCTCATATCTAACTCAATGCCCAAATCCTCTAAGATACTCACATCCACACACCGAGTTGCCCTCAAGGTATGGGTCATCAATGATACAAAAAATTCACTTTGCTTGAAATCAGCAAACACAACAGTCGGGTATTAAGACACAGCGGGAACCGTAGGCCCTTGGCTCCCTTGGCCTCGCTCGGCGGCGACACCTGTTCGGGTCCTCTTGTTTGTTGGTTTAGCGGCGACGGATCTCGGCATACTGTAACAACACGGTTTAACAAATATTTCTAACTCATAAGATTAGAACAAAAGAGATGTTCAGGTTTCAGTTTACTCAAAAGGTGAAGCTTTAAGACGGATTTTTCGCTCAAAATATTCAAAATCAAGTGAAAAATATGATAGTATTAGCACCTTATAGTCTTTCTCAACCTTAAAAGAGGATTTGGAGTGGCAAAAATAAAAATTTGGGGGCAAATCCTAGAAATTTCGGGGTCAAATTCTACAAAATTTGGGCTCAAAATCATAGTTCCTAGCATCAATAACAAGAGCTAAAGCAAGTTTCATTGAAATCTGTCACCTATAGCTTGATTCTAAGGCATAAAAATCAAATTTTTCAGTTTCTAATTGATACTTTCTACCTAAAGCATAATGAAAAAGTTCAAGTGATATTACCTTGCAAGTTGGATGAGAAATCAAAGAAGAGGATGAACAAAAGCGGATTAAAGGAGTAGAAGCACAAGGTTCCTTAAGCTTTTGATAGAGAAAATTAGTTTGAGAGTGTTTGAGTGTTTGCAAATAAGTGTTATGCCGAAATAAGAAAAGAAAAGAACATATAGATAGCCAGTTTTGTAAAACGCGATTTCTGGGTATACAGGGGCACTTAGTCGAGTACGAGTCACACTCGGTCGAGTATCCCATACTCGGTCGAGTGTCAGGTACTCGGTTGAGTTTTGATATTTGGCAGATTCAACTTAGTTCTGCTTTACACGAACTCGGTCGAGTACCCTTTGAACTCCGTCGAGTAGTGACAACTCTATAATAATCGTCCCATTGGGGGATCCATGGACTGACCTTAAGTACCTTTGACCATGTTAGACTCGTTGTTATAGACACAAGAGCTCGACCTAGTATGAGACACTCGGTCGAGTGTGGGGCACTCGATCGAGTACGGCTGACTCGATAGAGTATGTTGGTACTCGACCGAGTGCACGAATGACCGCATAATATAATATTACGCGGAAGTTATAACTCAAAATCATTTCACTTCTTTTTTTTTCGCAACCCTAAAATCAGAACACCTATCCCCCTACCTTTCACCTCCCTATCTATCTTTCAAGACTCTACCTAGGAGACCACCATGGGAATGGATGTGTGCGTCGATTCCAGTCTAGTCAACCGTTCTTCTTATAAGGTAAGCCATCGTCGCCATCTGTAGGTTTTGGTAGGGTTATGGTTGTATATAATATGGTTGTACCATTGTTGTAGGTGTCGATAGCGATGTTCCATGTTCATGTATGCGTTGATCGGTGCTTCTTGGATTGTTGTCTAAGTAGGGTTTTCCTTACTCAGTTGATTGTATAACAGTATGTGTATAATGTGACGATGTTTGTTATTACCTTATGATTGAGTTATGTGGATGTTCTGGTATTGATATGGATATTGATACTGGTATTGGTTAGTGAGCCATTGCGAGAGATGGTCTCACCCCCATTGTTCGTCTCTTGTGTTTCTCGACGCAAGGGGGATGTGCACATTAATGGACTTGAGTTCGCTCATTGCGATGAGCGGGGTTTAGGTGGTACGGATGTGGTCCCCACTGGCGGCGGGGATTACCTGTTACGATGGGTAATCTGGCAATGCTATACACCTTGGTGTGTAGTCGGTTACTGGTTACTATGGAGATTGGAGATGTTGATCTCGGTCACTGTGAATGATAACGTTTGTTATTATATTATATTATTATACAGTTGACTGACCCCGTTTATGTTTTCAAAACTGTGGTAATCCATTCGGGGTTGGTGAGCAGGATGATTTGCAGGTTTACTTGATTTTATGATGCTTTGCTGCTTGGTGCTTTCTTTGGGTTGGCAGATCGCCTGACGTAGAGACGCCTGTAGTGGTAGAAGAGTCTTCAGTTGTATTAGTCTTTTAATATGTATAATTGAGTTGTCTTTCAATCTTCGTTGTAAACTTGTAATGTATTTAATATTTATTATGGGATGATCAATTTGATATACTTATCTCAGGTAACCAAGATGGTAGCATCTTTGGTTATCAGGGAATGCCTAGCTAAGGCTCATTAGTAAGTAGGGGTGTTACAAACTCGGTCGAGTTTCCCAAAAAGTCAAGGAAAACGATTTACGTCTACAACATCAGCGTTCTTGTAATACAAAACGTCGTTCGGAGTCCAAGAAGCGTCATAGAACTCGTCACTAACTAGTTCTACTTGCGACACTGCCAAAAATACACACATCGCTATTAAGCACGCGACTAGACTCACTTACAGCATTCCAACTCGACTTATACCATATTATAGACCGCCTTAACTCCCGACTCAAAACACACGACTACACATTATAGCATCATACTCAAGACTTGTGCAAACATATAATGTTTATATTACATCCGCATACTTCATTACCAACTACTCATGCAAAGAAAACAGTCCATCAACCATATTCTTGGCCATACATCATTCACACCACATACCCATATCACTTTTACACCAACTAGACATAACCGCACGCACTTAAATCACCTTCAGCACACAAATACACACGTAGTTCCTACTCAACATCCCACCCCGAGGTTACTGGCTTAATCATATTAGGGCAGGGATTCATGAATGAGGGCGTCTTCTCACCCAAAACCAAACATAAGGGCTCCCTACATACATACACCGGGTTCATTTTAATTGACATCCTATGTTCATTAGGTTCATTGGTTACAGGTTCCAAAATCGTCGCTCTGATACCACTTTGTAATACCCTCATTCTTCCAAGAAGCCTTAACAAGACCTTCCCTATAAGATAAGGTCGCTACCATCTCGGTTTCCCGAGGTAAGTATATCAAATAGACCATTCAAGAATATTTAGTATATACTTTACAACTTTACAGCTGAAGACAAGGTAAAACTCTACTACACAAAATAAGAAAAGGTATAACTGGTGACACAATTATCGCCTTCGAGCATCTCTATGTCATACGGCCTTCCAACCCGCAGCATACACCAAGATAGCATCCATACATTCATACTAAACCTCAAAGTCATTCTGCTCAGCATCCCCGAATGGATCATCACAGTTTGAAAACAATAAACGGGGTCAGTCAACTGAATAACAAATATAACAACATAGGCATATAATACAATACACTTCCAAATACACTGTATCAGTCATTCCTCCATACTCCATAGTATCCAGTAACCGATTACACACCAATGTGTGTAGCCCTGCCAAAATACCCATCGTAACAGGTAATCCACAGCCCAGTGGGGACCGCAGCCTTACCCTAAAATCCCCGCTCATCGCAACGAGCGAACCCGGATCATTAATGTGCACATTCCCCTTTAGACGGGAGCCACAAGAGGCGAATATGGGGTTGGAAACATCTCCCGAAAATGTCTCCACAACAACAACCAATAGCCAACACAGTAATTCTCAATCACACAATAACCATACAAGACCGTCACATTATATTGTATATCAATTAAACAGCAACTGACTAGGGAAACCGTACCTCTAGCGAATCCAAGAAACACTGATCATCATCACACACATGCACATGGAAGACCGCTATCGACACCTACAACAGCGGTGTGACTAGATTACAAACGACCATAACCCCAACCAAAACCCACAGATGGTGACAATGACTTACCTTACTCGATGGACTGATGACTAGACCGAAACCGATGCGCAAATCCACTCCTATGGTGGTCTCCTAGGTGAAGGCTCAACAAGTGGTATGGTGGAAGGAGGTTGTAATACCCGTCCCTTAAGAGGACTCGTTGACTGACCATAGTTGACTAATGTGACCTTAATCGTCAAGACGAAGTAGTTGTTTAGCTTTGGACTTGACCTAGTGAGTGACACTCGTTCGAGTGTGGTGCACTCGACCGAGTGCAGGGAACTCGGTCGAGTGTGTTGGCACTCGATCGAGTGCGTCGTTGTCAGCGTAATAATATATTACGCGTAAGTCAGAATTTCGGAATCGTTTTTCTTATTTCTTTCTTTTCTCTCTTCTTCCCCAAAACCCTAAATCGACACATATTCCACTACTACTCATCTCTCACCTTGCTAGCATATGCCTAGGAGACTATCACGGTAATGGAAGTTTACGCCGAGTCCGACCTAGTCAGCCAATCGTACGATAAGGTAAGTCACCGTCACCGTCTGTATGTCTTGGGGTTAGGGTTGTGACTGTACGTAATTGAGTCGTACCATTTTTATAGGTGTTAATATTGGTATGTGATGCTCGTATGATTGAACTGATGATTGATGCTACTTGGAATGCGCTACAGGTAGGATTTCCTACTCAGTTGACTGTATAATTGTATGCGCATTAATGTGACGGTATTGCACTGTGCCTTGTGATATGTTTATATGATTGTGATGATGTTGTGATGGCGGAGTTGGTGTGGTGGATGTTTGGGTTGGGTGTGATCGGTATTGTGATTGTGATATTGTTTGTGAGTCATTGTAAGAGGCGGTCTCACCCCCATTGTTCGCCTCCTGCGTTCTCTCAGCGTAGGAGGGATGTGCACATTAAGGGACTTGGGTTATTGTGGGTGGTTTAGGTGGTTGGTTGTGGTCTTCCACTGGCAGAGCTACATACTTCGGTGTGTAGTCGGTTACTTGTTATACGGCGTGGTGATGGTGGTGATGGTGGTGTTGTACTATTACATTTTGTTACATTGTTTACTGTATATAGCTGTTCAGTTGACTGACCCGGTGTTGTTTGTAAAACTGTGATGATCCATTCGGGGATGGTGAGCAGGTTGGCTTACAGGTGTAGTTGTCGTATTGGATGCTTGTCTGTGATGATCATGTTTAGGGATGGGAGATCGTTGACGCAGTTATCAGTATAGCTATGTTAGAGTCCACAGTTGTACTAGTACAGTGATGTAGCGTTGTATGTTTTGTCAACATAAAATATAATTAATAAAGTGTTGTTTCTTTATGGTCTGTTTGATATGTACTTACCACGGGTAACCGAGAAGGTAGCACCCTTGGTTGCTAGGAAAGGTCTAGCACAGGCTTCCTTGGTAAGTAGGGGTGTTACAGAGGTAGAGGGAGAAGTTGTTCTGATTTTTGGTTTTGCGAAAAGAAGAAATGAAATGAATGATTCCAGGTTATGACTTATGTGTAACATTATATTACGTTGTCGTTCATGCACTCGGTCGAGTACCGACATACTCGACCGAGTACACCGCACTTGGTCGAGTGTCCCAGCACTCGACCGAGTGACCCTTACTAGGTCGAGTTCTAGGTCTTAAACACAAGGTAACTCTAACTCCATCTTTACCAAAGGGTCTAACATGGTCAAAGATACCTACGTTCAGTCAACGGGTCCCCCAATAGGGCGAGTATTACATCGTTAATTATGCAAATTACTCTACCAAATTAATAATTTGTTTCTTAACTAGACTCTAAACTACTCTAAAGCAAGGGTAATATAATCGTAATTTAGGGTCAAACCCACAAGTAAGGACGTACAAGCTAAGACTCGATTTTGACTAAAGACGACTATTAAAGATTGCTAATGATGCAATTAAGCCTCAACAAGTAAGAGTAGGCACAAACTATGAGTATTCACAATGGGTAAACAAAGGTTGACATAAAAAGGAAGTTTTCATGTGAGGAAAATGGTAACAAACAACTAAAAGGTGAAACTTTGACAAGGATGCAATTCAAAAAACAAGTAGAGTGCAAGAAATTCAATAAGAGAGAGAACTATGTGTAATCTCCTTTTAGCAACCAACACAATAGTAAAGTTAGACTCTTTTACTCTCTTAAGACTATCCACCCAATATCACAATATCAAGATAGACATGCATACAAATTAAACCACTTATATGCACACATCAAGCTTAATCAACAACCCATTAAACTATGAGAGGAAATCAAACATGATCATGAAGGACTTGACCAAGATATCTAGACTAGGATCAATTCTCACACGATTAAACCATGCAAATGATAAAAGGTATACAATTTCCTATCAATTATGCGAATCCTGTAAACCAAACTAGCACACAAGAGACTTGCTTCAATCAATTCTAGATAAATTAAACCACTTCTCTAGAATTTGCACTAATCCCCCTTATTACTAAGAGAATAAAAATTCTCTTAGTTTCCCTCCAAAACTCATATATCTCAATAAGGAAATGAGTGAAACTTTCTTCTAATAATGTATTATTTTTTCCATAAATATAATCTTCTAATTAAATTCTAAGCTTTCAATTATAATCTTGTGCTACCTGATCTGGTTAGTGAAAACCAAGGAGCCTTTATCAAGGGGAGATCTATTATTGAAAATGTGTTGATATGCCAGGATATAGTCAAGATGTATAATAGGAAATCAGCATCTCCTAGATGCCTTTTCAAAATTGACTTACAGAAAGCCTATGACACAGTAGAATGGGGTTTGTCCGACAGCTGCTCAAACATCTAGGGTTTCCTGAACATTTCTCTCATCTGGTTATGACATGTGTGACTACTACCTCATTCTCACTTTGCTTGAATGGTAGTAATTTTGGGTACTTTAAGGGAGATAGGGGTTTACGACAAGGTGACCCTATTTTACCTTTGTTATTTACCCTATGCATGGACTATCTTACTCGTATGATTACCTATGCTACTGACAACTGGCCTTTTCAATATCATCCTCTATGCAAAGGGATAAAGCTAAACCATCTTATGTTTGCTGATGATTTACTGATGTTTTGTAAGGGGAATGTTCAATCTATTATGCTCCTCCTCAAAGCCTTTTTTACCTTTTCCCAAACCTCTGGACTGTCCATGAATAGTTCTAAGTCTGAGGTTTTTTATAATGGTGTGACTGGAACTGTAAAGGAAGACATCAAACAAATTGCAAGGTTCTCTGAAGGGGCTATGCCATTCAGATATCTTGGAGTTCCTATTCAGGCGTGCAGACTGTCCAAAACTGAATGCAATATCATTGTAGAAAGATGGTGAATAGAATTAGAAGCATTGGGGCTAGGAAACTCTCCTATGCAGGGCGTGTGGTTTTGATCAATTCTGTGCTGAACACTCTTTATTCAT
>VHZZ01006760.1:35564-49495 GCA_009801015.1 Silene noctiflora | reverse complement strand
TTAGTATAATCTCCAACATGTTTTCTTGTGTTTGTCTTATGAGAAAGTTTGCATCTTTGTTTGTGGTTATGAATTATATTTGTGAGTAGTTTATTACTAGGATGAAGGGGGATCCATTGTAGTGCTTAAGGGAGGGTCGGTTGTCAATCAAGCATTTTATCAAATATAACATGTGCATAACTTGAAGAACATAACAAACAATCATTCATATGAACCCATCATATATAGATCTATCCCATGATTACTCCCCCACTAACCCTAGCTAGAGGACTACTCACACATCATGGTGGTGAACATGAAAAATAGGGTGTCAAACATCTTAACAAGCATAAATATGATGATGATGAAATAAATAACAAAGCAAGTAAATACATGAATGAACAAAGAGTAGAATATTATACTAACTTAAGAGGAATAAGAGAATGAAATAAAAATAGAACAAATCTTTGATTAATTATGAGGAGTTGTCAATTCCCCAATCTAAAACCCAAGAATTCTTCAATTACAACTAGATCTTGAATTGCTTGAATAACAAGGAAATGATCAAAGAGTAATTTAACTAATCGAAGCTAAGAGATAGATTGTAAATCCCCCCTCCTTACTTAATTACATAAGCTAGACTAGGTACAATATTAGGGTAAACTAAGGGCTTAAATGACGATTAAGCCCCTTAAACTAATCCAAGGAGGTGCTAGAGCTTGTTGGACTCGTGGGAGCCCTTGAGTTTGATCGTATATAGCATTCTACTGGGGGACTCGTGCGAGTCATGGAGGATTCACACGAGTTGGACATAGACTCACACGAGTTTGGGAGGACTCGCAAGAGTTATCCACCAGTGTCCACCCCTTTACTTTGCTGCCTCAAAACTCGTGGGGCCTCTCCAGGACTCGTGGGGATTCTCCATCATTACCCGAATTCTTCATTTATATACTATGGCTATTAGTCTTGATCCCTCCTTCTTGCTTGGTCGTTAGATGCGATCCATTTAGCTCCCGAATTTCTCCATGAGTGCAAGGTCGGTACCCCTCTCCTACTAAGAACTGACCCCTCTCCTACCAAGAGCACCAAAACCATATAGAATAGCAAATAGGCAACAAAAGACAAGAAACCACCCTAATAAATGTATAAAAGCGTAAGGAACGAGGCTATTTAGGGGACTAAATGTGCGTATAAAAAAAGTCACATCAAATATCCCCAAACCGAACCTTCGCTCGTCCCGAGTAAAGAGGTGATCAAACTAAGACCTTTATTTAAACTAACTAATAGACTAGCCGATGTGAGACAATTAGCGGGTCTCATTCCGCCTCTTCAACTCACAACAAAGCATCCATGAGTAAGAATGCCTTCTTGTAAGGCAAGGTGGGGCTTGCCAAAATGGCGATGCATCCTACATGAAGTGAAAAACCAAAGCAAATGATGCATCTACAAAAGAATAGCCACTTTCCTCATCTAAGTGGCGGAAATCATTTAAATGAGATGAAATACAAGGGTGCACAATCCATCGCAGATACTAGTTCTCCAAGTTACTAAGTCTAAGAGGATACAAACAAGTCACCTCCAAATAGTGTAAAACTAGGTTACTTTTGTCCTTAATCACTAAATGCTTTCGTCAAGGGCGATCGGATGGGATGGAAGGATGATCGCTATGATGTTAGTGGCATGTGACATGGCAAGTCTCGATTTCTCTACGAGTGTAAAGGCCAAGGGTCATCCCAAGCTCGACAAGGTGGCATAACAAAAGGTTTTGGAGGATGCATTGCTTAATTCTCTAAAACAAAAGTGGATTTGATTGGCATTTGAAACTTGACCTCATTCACATTCACTTTCAAGATTTTAGACGGGGTTTATCTCTCGCTAGCTAGTGTCCTTTGCTTTCGCAAATCGCTTATTATTTAACCGATTAAACTTTAGACAAATAGCTTTTTCGGGGTGATAGTCACTCTATCTTTGGGTGGTTGAATTCACAACCCAATGGGGGCCCAATTCAATGGATCCCGCACCAAAGCACATCGAAGTGGTATGCCTCCATCAAAATGATCCACTTTGACATTTTACTTTGCAAAACATTTGAGGTTTACTTTGGAATTTATCCACAACAAAACTTTGAAAAGAGCATTACAGACTTATTATTTGAGAAGTATTTTTGGATGCCAAGCCACCAAGTCAATTCAAGGTCACCTAGACAAGTTTATGGGGTCCATATCACATTATGGGGTTGGACAGGGTGATTCACATGCAAACCCTTGACTAGGCCTTTGCCCTTCGGACAAAAGATACTAGTAGGACATAATCTAGGGTGTTTTGTATGTATTCTAGCAAACACAGTCTCAAGGAGAAAAACTATCTACAAGGGTCCTATATAGACTTATCAAGCTTCCTATTTAGGCATTTTCAATTTTTTTTTCCTAAATGCAAGCTATATGCCAAGATGCAACTTTATATATACAAGTCTAATCTAACAACTAATATGGCAAATAATCTAAATACAAACTCTATCATCACATACTAGACAAACCGCAACAACAAAAATGCACCACATTGTCATTAACATAAAAAATAGGGATAAGAGAATGAAACGATCATACCACGCAGCTCTTCATGCATCCCGTAAGGATGTCTCGAATATGGTGTAGTCCATATGTGAGAAGAGTAACAAACACAAGTATATACAAACACTAATGCTATACATTTATAAAGTAAAGACATGTTTTTTGCTTTTTTGGAAATTGTTCAAATTTTTAGGGATTTTATCGTTATGAAAAGGTAAAGAACATGTTTTAGTTTTTCAAATTTTTATAAGTTTTTGGAATTATGGTTCTCATCCCAACACTTATTCCGGACATTGTCCTCAATGTACAAAGATGGGTAAAGAAAATGCAAAATGTAAATGTATGAATGAATTCTCTAACCATGCAATCCTATATGGTAAAAATGTACAAGTGATGCAAATTAGTTTAATCTAAATAATGCATACTTTGTATTGTTCGGAGAGCCAATTTGAATTGAGTCGGGGTGCTTGTGCTCAAACTTCCCCAATCCATTTACAACATTATTACTAGTGTAAGTAAGGGAAGTTTGGGCACAAGAGAATGAATGCAATGGATGAGGTAACTAACTATAAGAATTGATCATGAGATAAAAAGAGAGACCAAAGGAGGATTAGGAGACTCATAAAAGTGGGACAAAGTGTAATGCTTGAGGTAGCCATTACCTTTACATGTGAGTGACTCTCCTTTTAAGTCTTCTCTTCACAAGTCATTTTCGGTGAAGTCGGACTCCTCATCGTCCGTTGGTACATCATCAAACACATCACCCTCATCATCAAGCTCCACCGTGTCCTCATCATTTAGACTTTCATTCTGCACCTATACTTGTTTCTTCTCTGCCCTCATTGTCATAATTGAAGTTCTGAAAGAGAGGATTAAAGCTTGTTTAAGAGGGAAGTGTGTTATCACTAGAAATTTTTCCATTTGAGGCTTGCTCATGGAACCAAGGATAAAGGGTGTAATAAAGGTCAACGCGGTCTTGATAAAGTTGATGATGCAAGTCTTGTAGGAGACCGGTAATGAAGTCCTCGATGTTGGCTTGAGAGTCGGGGTGCCGATACTCTTCGCATTAGATCGGAAATGGGGAATCTGTATTGATCCCGAGGTCTCCTTAACATTTTCCTTAGCTTGTCGCCTTGGGGGAATGTTAGTTCTTAATGGGTTTGTTATCACGATGTACAAAACTAAGTATGTGGGTACTCTAGAAAGGGGACCACGTCGTGAAGTAACTCGTGGGAACCCTTCTCGAGGTAGCTCGATGGGTGAGAACCCTTTGGTTAACCACAAAATTCTATCACCCTCCTCAAAGCGTATCCAGTGATGATGATGGCAGAGGAGATCCTCGTTGATTAAGGTATTTCCCGGAATCGGGTTGTAGGACTGATCACGGTTGATGTTTGGGTTGAAGTGCTTAGCAAGTCGAATGATTAATCCTACATTTACATTATTTTTCATTGAGCCCTCGCTCCCATTTAAAAACCTCGCCCATCTTTCCAAAAGAACAAATGGGGCATTGATGACTCGAAAAAGTCTAGGTCAATCTCGTTTACTATCGCAGGATCTCTTCGAGGAAGAATGGTGCTTGTGATGAAATGATAGGTATAGCGAATAATCGGGTTTTTGATGGACAAGGCAAAGAAATCTCGGAACTTTGTCAATTCTTGGCCCATAAGGGCTCTCCATAGAGGTCCGACATCATACCCCTTTGGTCTATGTGGTCGGCTTGTACTTACATCTAGTCCAAGGATATTGGTGAATTCTACCAAAGTAAGGGTCCTTGTTACATTCTCTAATCAGAATTCCATTCGAATGACTCCATTCAAGGTGGATACATGTAGACTACTTAGGAATTCGAGCACAAGCTGTTTATATGCCAATTCATGCATATTGAACATAAGGGAGAGGCAAAGATCCTCAAATAGAGCCTTAGTTTGGTTTCTAATACCCAATTTTCGCAATGTAATTTCACTAACAAAACAAGTGGATAATATTTTCTTACCAAGTAGTCGGGCGAATGCAATCCTTTAAGCTTCATTGATGAATTATATGTCGGAAAATCCTTATAATGGGGAGAAATCGACAATTACTTCATTCTCGCGTTTCCTTAGGCTTGGATTTGTGATGGAAGAGCTCCCTCTTAGCCTTAAGGATCTTCTTGTTGAAGGAGTGACTTTGCCTTTTCCTTTCATGGTTCTTCTTGTCTTTTGATTCTAGGTAAGGAGTTGAGAGTGATGAGTTTTGTTGATGTTTTCTTGGCTAGGGTTTTGTTTCTTGAGGTTTTTGAGGAGAGAGAGTGTTTATGAAGGAATAGTTGTATTTATATAGGGTGTGTTGAAATAGGGGAGGAGGAGGGAAAAACGCGCGTTTTGGCAGCTGAAACAAGGGGACGCGCACGAGTATTTGAGGGCTCGAGCGAGTCAGGCGGCAGTGCTGATTTCCATGTAGGTGAGTCGCACGAGTCTTAGGCAACTCGCACGAGTCGACTAAAACGCTCGAGCCTTCAGGAACTCGCTCGGGTCATGTGGCAGGGAGCATAAGATCTTTCTTCAAGGTCAGGACTCGCACGAGTTCGTAGTGACTCGCACGAGTTCTCACGTAAGTCGCTCGAGTGGTCCTGGGCTTGCTCGAGTCACCTGGCAGTGAGATTTTCCTTCAATCTTTTGGCCTTCAACTCCAACAAGTTGAGGCCAACTCGTGGGGATCCTTCTTCTAGATTTGTTTTCTTCCCTTTTTCTCAAGATTCCTATATTTCGAGGTTGTAATTCCTTGGGCTTGTAATAGCCTAGGCGTCAGCTCCCCTCACTTTTTTTCAAGCATTCTACAATGTTCAAAACATGATTAGCAACCCTCCCTTTCTTACTGTCAATATCAAAAATCGTAGCATATGAATAAATGTAATGAAATGACGAATGCAACGCAATCACGGGAATATAAAAGTAGAGGGTTAGTATATATACAAGTGGTGGTTTAAGGGAGAACTCCACCCAACTCTCCTCTGTGTAAATTCTATATCATGGTGGGAGAGGTGCAAGGCGAATGGCCACAACCTCTCCTACAAAAACTCCCTCATAATAAGGCTTGACTCTTTGACCATTGACTTTGAATCTTTCACCATTGTCCGATGCTATCTCGAAATCGCCATATTTTCTCACTTCGGTGATCACAAATAGGCCCGACCATCTTGAATTCAACTTTATGGGGAAGAGCCTATACCTTGAGTTAAAGAGGAGAACCTTGCCCCTCCCTTATACAATGTCTTTTCTTGGATTCTTTTGTCATGGAGCATCTTGGTATGCTCTTTGTAGATTTTTGCATTCTCATAAGAGTGAAGTCGGAACTCCTCCAATTCTTGAATTTGCAAGAATCTCTTCTCCCTAGTTAGCTTAAGGTCAAGGTTAAGGACTTTGATTGCCCAAAAAGATTTGTACTCCAATTCAATTGGCAAGTGGCATGCCTTGCCATAGACTGGATTGTAGCGAGATGCTCTTATGAGTGTCTTATAGGTCGTCCTATTGGCCCATAAAGAGTCATCGAGCTTCATGCTCCAATCCTTCCTAGTCTTGTTGACAACTTTCTCAATAATTTGCTTTATTTCTCTATTAGAGACTTAAACTTGGCCGCTTGTTTGAGGATGATACCCTAAACCGGTCCGATGTTGTACTCCATATTTAATCAAGAGTGAGTCAATATTTTTCTCGTGAAAGTGTGTTCCTTCATCGCTTATCAATGCTCTTGGAACTCCGAACCCTGGGAAGATTATCTTTCTCAAAAGCTTGGTTACCGCTTTAGCGTCATCGGTTGGGGTAGGAATTGCTTCCACCCATTTGGACACGTAGTCAACGATAACAAGAATATACTTGTTTCCTTGTGATGATATAAATGGCCCTTGGTAATTAATCCCCCACACATCGAAGATCTCGACTTCTAGAATTCCCCATTGGGGCATTTCATTTTTCCATGACATGTTTCCCGTTCTTTGGCAAGGGTCGCATTGAAGTATGAATTCGCGGGAATATTCGAACATGCTAGGCCAATAGAACCCCGATTGCAAAACTTTAACAACCGTCATCCGAGCTCCATGATGTCCTCGATATGGGGATGAATGACGACCTTCTAAAATTCCTTGGACTTCCCATTGTGGCACACATTTTCGATACAAGCTATCGCTACATTCCTTGTAGAAGTTTGGGTCGTCCCAAAATTACCGCTTTACTTCAAAGACGAATATATTTCGTTGTTGATAACTCAAATCCGGTAGGAGTACTCCTCCAATAATATAACTGGCTATATCAGCAAACCACGGAGTGATGTGTGTCTCTAGTTGAGTATGGATAGCCATTAGAATATCATCGGGGAAGAAATCATTGATTAGGGTATCTCCCCCTTCAATATTGAATCGATTCCTTGATAGATGATCCACAACGACGTTCGCCGCTCCACTTTTATATTTTATTTCCAAATCAAACTCTTGGAGTAGCAATATACACCTTAACAAGCGTGGCTTCGGCTCCTTTTTCACCAAAAGGTGCATAAGGGCGCGATGGTCCGAAAACACGATTATCTTGGATCCAAGCAAGTAAGAGCGAAATTTGTCTAATGCGTAGACTTTGGCAATAAGATATTTCTCTGTTGTGTCATAGTTGACTTATGTAGCATCAAGGGTCTTGCTCACATAGTAGATGGCATGAAGTGCTTTACCATCCCATTGGCCTAGAACCGCGCCAACGACATAGTTACTAGCATCACACATAATCTCGAAAGGTAACTCCTAGTTAGGGGGTTGTATGATCGATGCCGAGATTAGAGCTCTCTTGATTTTCTGAAAAGCTTCAACACATTCATGAGAAAAGTTGAATGGGGCATCATTGAGCAATAATTGAGTGAGGGGCTTTGCGATTTTCGAGAAATCTTTTATGAATCTTCGGTATAATCCCGCATGCCCTAGGAAACTCCTCACCCCTTTGACATTTATAGGTGGGGGAATTTTCTCTATTACCTCAACCTTTACTTTATCAACCTCAATGCCTTTTCCGGATATCAAGTGACCCAAGAAAATACCCTCATTGACCATGAAATGGCACTTTTCCCAATTAAGCACAAGGCTCACATCTTCACACTTTTGTAGGACAAGAGATAGGTTATGCAAGCATGATTCAAAGTCCTTTCCAAAAACACTAAATTCATCCTTAAAAACATCCATTATGGTCTCAATAAAATTGGAAAAGACACTCATCATGCAGCGATGGAAAGTGGCGGGCCATTGCATAGCCCAAAGGGCATCCTCACATAGGCAAAGGTGCGGTAAACGCAAGTGAAAGTGGTCTTGTGTTGGTTATCCGTATGTATCGGGATCTTGAAAAATCCCGAATATCCGTTAAGGTAACAAAAGAATTTGTTAGAGGCTAACCGTTCTAACATTTGGTCTATGAATAGGAGAAGGAAATGGTCCTTCCTTGACGCGGAATTTAGTTTGCGTTAATCGATACACATTCTCCACCCCGTGACGATTCTCGTGGGTATTAGCTCGTTCTTATCATTCCCTACTACCATGGTACCTCCTTTTTTAGGTACCACTTGAATGGGACTAACCCATAGGGAATCCGAGATGGGAAAGATGATTCTGGCGTCAAGCAATTTCATTACTTCTCCTTTCACTACCTCTTGCATAATAGGGTATAGTCTTCTTTGACCTTGGATGATGGGTCTATGGCCGTCTTCTAGGTATATCCTATGCATGAAAAAGTCGAGACTAATACCCTTAAGGTCACCTAGACTATAACCTATAGCCTTTTCATGTTCTTTCAAAACATCAAGCAAATTTTCCAATTGCGAGTCATTAAGCTTTTCATTGATGATTACGGGTTTCGTTTTGGACTCATCGAGGTAGGCATACATAAGTTGGGGGAAGGGGATTTAAAGGTGGGGTTTGTGCCTCATTTTCGACCTTTCCTCCTTTTGGAGATTCGATAGCGATGCTTTCCTCTTTGACCTCTTTTGATGGTTCATTAAGAATGCTCTCCACCTTCATTGCTTGTTTGTAGGTGAGCTCTTTGTTGGCTAGGGCAGCCTCTAGGAGATCCACCTCTATCTCCTAATGGCGTCCATCAGAACCTTTTGCTTCTAAGTTCGATAGCGCTTCCAAAGGGTCTTTGATGAGGGTGGTGCTCATATGGTCCTCTTGTAATACCCCCATACCCCAAGACACTTTACCAAGGACTACCTCAAGACATGGGAGTGCTACCATCTCGGTTACCCGAGGTAGTGCACATCACAAACACCATAATGAAACATAATTTAAAGGTTAAATTAAATAAACTGATTACAAGTCTCCAAAGTAAATTACAAACCAAAACTCAAAACCGTGTTTTCAAAATAAACTAAAGTATGCGGAAGCTAAAACGGTTAAAACTAGTGATGACTCTGCCCCTGCCAATCCCGCTGCAACGTCAACAATAATAGGCATCATTACCTGCAAAGCCAACTGCTCACCACCCCCGAATGGATCACCACGTTTTTGAAAACAGAAATTGGGTCAGTCAACCATACAATATTATACCATAGCATTACCTATAAATGAACATCCAATGTAACCAGAACCACCATCTCCAAACTCCAAAGTAACCAGCAACTGAGTACACACCGATGTGTGTAGCCCTGCTAGATTACCCATCGCAACAGGCAATCCACGCTGCCAGTGGGGACCATAGCCTTACCACCAAAATCCCTGCTCACGCATGAGCGAGCCCAAGTCTATTAATGTGCACATCCCCCTTGCGCCGAGAGAACGCAAGAGGAGAACAATAGGGGTGAGACCATCTCTCGCAATGGCTCACAATAACATCTCCAAACTCCAACAGTAACATCCATATAACAATCATATCACGAGCATATCATAAACAGTAACAAACATCGTCACATAGTTACATATATCATTCTACAGCCAACTGAGTAGGAAAACCCTACCTGATAAGCAACTCCGATAAGCACAGCAAAGAAATCAAAAGGATTCTTCTACGAAGTGTCCTCCTATAACGTAATTAATGAATTAACACAACAAATAAGACAAACTAATCCCAAAACCCCAAAATACTCGAATTAAGGTTTCACTAAATTATAACAAAACCATACAGACTAGATCAAGGACTTACCCAAATGATTACAAAAGCCAAGATGTGAAAATCCCCAACAATAGATGAATTGCCTTTGGATTGATAGGAAATAGAAGTGAGCAGTTCTACGTTGCTTTGTGTGTCAAAAGATGATTGGAGAATGTTTTAAAGTGAAAATACAAATAACATTGCCTCACGTTCTATTTATATCAAACCGCGTAGAAACCCGTAATGAACCGGACACTCGGTCGAGTATGGGACACTCGACCGAGTAAACCACACTCGACCGAGTGCAGGACATTCGATCGAGTACGCCTCACTTGACCGTGTGCTAACACACTCGCCCGAGTTCACAACAAACAATATACTGACAGACCACCCATACCAGCTACTCAGTCGAGTACTCCATACTCAGCTGAGTAATATAAGACCATAAATCTAATGTATTACAGTCTTCCCTCCTTAAAAACGAACTTCGTCCACGAAGTTCAAACCCATACCTGTATAACATGCACATCTACCACCCTACTATCCAACACCACTCAACTCTCACCTTCCATCCTCGACACTAACTCACCCATCAAGTCTATCTCAGCAACGTAGCTCACAACATAACCTCAATCATAGAATCGTCTTATCTAATGCCACCATTACAATTCCTCAAGCGGGAACGTTTACCAACATAAAATGTTACATTCTACGACCCTTTAAATGAACTTCGTCCTCGAAGTTTACTCACACCCATAAACATTGCCACTCACCACTATCAACCCTATTTCACCCATACTCATCTACAACCTTACTCTATAATATTGCATATAAAATACATACTACTACAAACATCCCCTTTATCTTTAATAATATCAACCACAAGTCCATCCGTTATTCTACACGAAAAGTCAAAACTTCCAAATATACCGCAACGTGCAAAACCATCAGACTCTCTATGCCGCATCCCACTCCTCTTAGGATAAATGTTACGTCTTTGTAACCCAACCACTACTATGCCCTTAGCTATTTCTTCCCATTATCACCATCTCATGTCACCGATCACCGAATATAACCTCAATACTCAGAACCTTTCCCATGTCCCAGTATGTCTTTCTCTAACAGTTCTCATACCTCTAATCATTTCACACACCACTTAACCTTTACCACAAAATCCCCAACATAATCACTACTGCAACTCTTCAACACTACCGCACGACCACATTCCTTTCCATACACGCATCTAACCCCAAAACATCCCTCACGACCCAAAGATGTTACATACCGACTTGATCCTCAAATCTCCCCTTTTACTGTCGCCAAACCCGTCCACAACTTAACATTATACTAACTCTCAAATCCCCATACTTACTTCCCCGATAACGATTATGAACTACCTGCAGCTTTCAGCTCAGTACACCCAAGCTCCACCAATTACTTGCCACAACTATGCCAACAAATGCCTCGTCTACCATAAGATCGAAAGTACTCCAATAACCTCCCACAACTATGTTTCATTAACACGATATCACTGTAACTATGACAACAACGAGCAGCTACGACACTTTCTTCCATACTATACTCAACTCGCGCCCACAAGCCGCAAAACACATGAAATAGCTGTAGAAAAAACAACAATCTATATGTTCACACTAGACTGACATACTCTCTCAAGGTTCGTCTCACAGGTACCCCGCCGACTCCACCACCACCGATGACGGCATCACAACACCGCTACCAACCGCCGCACTGCAGCGCGAAAGTACCCACATCGCAACACGGAGTATCGAGCCCGGATCGTAACCCGGAACACAATCACCACATATAACACGGAATAACCAGATAACAACTTTATGAATATCATACCATACCACTACTTACGAGGTCAGAATCTCGCACAACAACTTTTACATGTCATACACCCTTAATCAAATCTAATCAGCCAATCCTGATCACGTAAGTTAACACTTGATGAAAGATATCTGCCACCCGAGGTTACACTCACATACTCTTCGTCACACCATTTCCCAATACGCATAATTTTCACCACCAGACCAATGTGACCATATAACAAATACTCAACATTCGACCAACGCTCTTTATCTCAACACCTTATGCTCCCTCGCAACCATGAATACCAATTTCCTATAGCAACTCCATTAACCGTATCATCCATATTACCCCAATATCCATACTATTTTTGTCCGCGATCATCCTACTCCCATTAACTTACCACCAAAGTCTTATGCAAATACTCTACAAACTCCATACTCCCTTAATTCCTCAAAACACATTAATGACACGTTGTCCTGAAACTCCTATATAACTCATAACTCACCCACTCATGATAGTACCATACATCTGCATGATTCCTTACCTTCACGTCCCACAACATTTATGAACATACACTCGACTCACTACCATCCTTCTTGTCCCAACACACTTAACAACACCCATAATCCACTCAACTCATTACTCTTATTAATTATCTATTTAGTAATCTGGTTACCTCTTCATGACCCCAAAACTCGAATTCCATTAATCCGTATCAGCAACTTCCCATTCTTTCTTATCAATAATCTCTCTCCAAATTCTACTCACTCATTCTCACCACCACTAAGCCCATACTTTCAAGGATTACTCTTTAATCAACTACACCTTTCCTTAATATCTCCAGAAACCATAATTTATCCCATACCGTTGCCTTCCCAAAGAACTGCACACTAGGCTCACCTCTTAATAATCCAAATTCCCAAACACAATCACTACATGCAAATCCACATCGCGGTATCCCTCGTTACTCTTTTTTTTTTTTTTTTTTCACGCCTTCCCTTACATATATCCTCAACCAACATAGTCATACGCATCTTCTTCAATAAATCCTCACATCCTATATTACCACAATTCACCTCCTTCATTACTAACTTTTCCAATTTCACATTCCTCGGACTTACATTACCACTCACATCACCACTCGATCATATACGCCTATCATTACATTACTCTAGCCCATGACGATATCACTCACCATATCTCACAAATTATACTCCTTGCCCCAATACACTCATCGACTTCACTTCCACTTTTCACTATACATCACTACCACGTATAACCACATGTCCTCCCAACAAACTCATACCCATCATAAGGTGGTACTCTCCACGCCCTATAATCCGGTAACTTATGCATCAGGACCAACACATATGGAAAAGAATATTTTAAGACCCAAAACAAATGTAAGCGCATAGCCTACGACTCAAAACAAACATATATTCACCAAGAAAAGACACTCGGTCGAGTACCCAACGATACTCGGTCGAGTATAACCAACTCGGTCTAGTATAACCAACTCGGTCGTGTCACTTATGTACTTGGTTGAGTTCAACTCATCCAGCACCTGACCAGAAATACCCAGAAAAAAAACTCAGTCGAGTACGTAATGTACTCGGTCGAGTACATACCACTCGATCGAGTGACTCGCACGCTCGGCGAGTCGAAAACTTAGAGGGATCTTGTCCTAAAACACCAACTTAGCCACTCGGTCGAGTGCCAGGGGGCTCGGTCGAGTTGCCCTTACTCAGTCGAGTCCCCCTCTCACTCGGTCGAGTAATGCCATATACGAACTACCCCCATGCTTAAGAATAACATAAATCACACATATAACCTTATCATGTTACTAACTCATGTCAATACTTCATCCATCACATTCCACAAATCAACTCATATCCATACACTTCACATATCTCCATATACCTCATACATATAACATCCTACAAGCATATAAAACATATAAACAAAAAATAAAAGAACACAGCGACCCCTGACACCCCATAGTGACCGGTTAAAAGTTGTAAAGGCAAAATTGCGGCTTTAGAACGTCTCCCTAGCCTTTGCAGTAGCCCCAAACAACTCCTACCCAGGTTCATTTTATTTAGACACCCTAAGTTCATTAATTCATTGGTCTTAGGTTCCAAACCCGTCGCTCTAATACCACTATGTAACACCCTCATACATCAAGGCACCTTACCAAGGACTAACTTAAGACATGAGAGTGCTACCATCTCGGTTACCCGAGGTAGTGCAAATCAAAGACACCATAATAAAACAAAAGGTTGAATTAAATAAACTGATTACAAGTCTCCAAAGTAAATTACAAACCAAAACTCAAAACTGTGTTTTCAAAATAATCTCAAGTATGAGGAAGCTAAAACTGTTAAAGTTGGTGATGACTCTGCCCCTGCCAATCCCGCAACAACATCAACAATAATAAGCATCATCACCTGCTAAG